>JAECUM010043245.1:0-16485 GCA_016617855.1 Megalonaias nervosa
GTATTGGCAGCATGATACAATTTCTGAACTCCTCCGTAACCTGCAGGATGGGATGGATCGTAGTAAATGCTGGCTAACACCTTCTCCATTTTTTTAAATAAGTGATCCACTCTTCGCTGATGGTACTCTGAAGTGGTTTAGAAACGGCTTTACGTGTCCTATGTGCCTCAGGAGTAAAAGTCGAAGGTAGTTTTGGTGGTAGTGGCTGTGGTGGTGGTGGTGGTAATGGAATGGTTTGGTCTTCTTTTCTTTTTTCACTTCTGCTTTCCCTTCTTTCTTTTTCACTTCTGTCGAAGGTGGAATGGAGATCATCTTTTTAACCCAAGCTTTAAGTTCTTCTCGTTGGGGTGTAGGGGAAGGGGTCAACAAGGACGCTGCAATCTTACTAGGGATGGGAGCTGCTGACGGTGTTTGAAAGACTTCTCGTGCCTCTTCCTCATCAGGCAACCGTGGGGCTGCATCTGTCTTAACCACTGGAGGTGGTAGTGGTGGTGGTGTTGGTGAACTTTCCATCAAGGCCTTAAAATCTTTCAGAGTTGGTAGAGCTGTTTCGTCTAAAGCTTTCTGGTGAAAGAGTTGCAGTGTTAGCAACAATTGACCGTACCGTTGCGATTTTTCCGTTTCTGACAAATCGCTGCGATCCATCAATGATTGCAATTCGTGTTGTAACTGGGACATCTCGGTCAAATGAAGATTGGAAAGTAAATGCGGGGTTCGTTGTTCTTGCCAACGATGGGATTCCGTCCATGGTTTGTAAGGCACGAAAGCCAGTTTTTGTCCTTCTATTGGATTTCAAGGGATTGCATCTGAGATCTTTTGACTCCAAAGGTTCCTTTTATCTTCTTGGACTTTTTTATCTTCATCCTCCCAGGATGTTTCCCATCGTTCCCAATAGTCCTTTCAGCAAGGGTCCTCCTATTGTTCCCATTACTCCTTTCAGCAACATGGGCAAAAAGGGCAAAATTCCTCCGCGTTGCACCAACATCTTTTCCTTTTGACCAATGGGTATTTTCTTTTGGACCATTTGGCGAAGAACGTGTCGATGTTTGGCTAAGCATTCTTTCTGGTGTTTAGACAAAGGTATTGTGCTTTTCAAGACATTCAAACAACATTCGCACACGGTATCGATGACATCTTTGGAGGCAGTTTGAGTGAGTTTTTCGCATGGGTGGAGGAGCTTTGGACAGGACGGACAACATGTCCCAATGTTTGGCTAAATGAGGTGGCAGTACTTTTCTTTTCTTTCCTTTGGGGGCAGAAGAGGAATGTCTTTTTTGGGGTGACATCTTTCTCGGTTGGTTCATTGGATCCGTGGCACACAGCAAAAAATACACTAACGTCGATGACTTGTCACACGGTCTTTTATCCTTTTTTGGGGACTATCACTTCGTCATAAAGGTGACGATGTGTTTTCCAAAATCGCCAAACATTCCTCCTCTTTGGTGGCTCCTCTTTTTCTTTGGACGAGTGTGTCTTTTCTGGGGGTGACGTCTATGTTTGGCTAAGCGTTTGTTCGGATGACGAAACTGTCCTTTTCTTTTTCCTTTCTGACAGGAGAGTGACAATGAGGAGACATCTTTTGGTGCACAACATACACTAAAGTCCATGGCTTTACATGCGTCCTTTTATCTTATTTTTGGCTAGTGGTCATAGATTTAAATAGATTTAAGAGGTTTGATCATGCCTGGTAATAAAAGACCAGGCAACCGTCCTCCTCTTTGGTGACTTCTTCTTTTCTTTGAACGAGAGTGTCTTTTCTGGGGGTGACGTTGATGTTTGGCGATGCGTTTTTTTTGATGACGTGACTGTCTTTTTCTTTTTCCTTTTCCTTTTTGGACAGAAGAACGACGATGGTGACAGTGTGCTTTTCTTGGTGGGTCCATCTTTGGGCGTTCAGGAGCACAACAACATTAAACCTATCGTTTGGCTCAGGTGTTTTTATACTGGAACGCGTCGCCATTGATTGTCTTCACGTCGTATCAACTTGATGACAGGTATCACACGTCTTGGAGGAGTTCGCAACGGACTAAATCGGGACAGTTCTTGCTTGGAGAAGTCCAGTAAACTCTGTAACACACCCGTTCTCTCTTGGACTTTGATTCTGGGGGCAGGTACTTTGTGAGCAGCGGCCACTGCCGCTAAAGAGGAAGAGGGTGTCACCGCTGGAGGAGAAGTTTTTGGAGACGCTCTCTTACGGGTATAAGCTGTTTTCTGTGGACTTTTCTTTTTCTTTTTCTGAGGCTGTGACCTGGTCTTGACACAGTTGCTCTTTTTTCTTTTTCTTCTGGGCACGTTGGGCGTGGCTTTTTTGTTGGGGACGATGTTGGGAGCATTAGGGTCCCATTTTAAGAGGGAACGAATGATGACATCTCCTAGAGAACCGCTTCCTCCAGGTTTCAAAATTATTTGCTTTTTGGTTTAAGTGTCAGTGCGAGGATCGGCTAGCTGCGTCAAGGCTACTTTGTTCCTCTCAAACAAACGTTTGGTTTGATGTGGAATGTGAATGATGCCTTGCAGTAATTGACGTGCTGTCACCGTAAATCATCGTGAGACTTCTTTCAGACTAGCTTCTAACACACGAGCACGTATTTGTGGATATTTTTCGTGACTGATACCGTACAAGGCACGAATCAATTTGATGGGAAGATGAGATTGAAGGGACGTCATGTTGACGATGTGTGAGACAGAGCCAAAGTGACCGAGGTTTTTATAGACTTTTTTGGTGATGGTTAAGTCGACGAAGGGGACGTGTACACGACAGGCTCTCCGTCTTGGCATCAGTAGTGAAACAGATGGTACGAAATCGCAAATAATCGGGAGTAGTGGGTTTTAAATCCACGAGTAAATAAGCGTGTGGGGTTTGAGTGGCATCGTCGTACGCATGAGTCAGCCAAGGCGTTTCTAACTGTTTGGCTAACACTTGCACTTGCGATTTCTCTCTAGGGCTTTTAAACAACACCACGTAATGAGCATTGAGACTGATGATACGATGGGCTTTACTTTGTTGAAACAAATTTTGGGTGATGTAAATGACACTGGCATTACGATGATGCCCTTTGCGCGTAAACCAGATTTTAATTTCTTCTTCGTCTTCTCCTAACATGTCGTCAAAAATAACCAAATGAGCTTGACTAGGTTCAGACACGATCCCGTCGTCTTCGCCAGGAATGCCTTCCACAAAGACGATGGAATCGCCTTGACATTCTCGCAGAAGGCTGTACGCCGACTGCCACTCTTTGTAACACCACACGATTCGTTGAGGTGGACGATCGATCAAATGATGTGTATGTTCGATCAAACGTTTGACAAATTCGGTTTTGCCTGAACCGCTAGGTCCGGCAATGAGCATGTTAAAGGGATGGCGAAGATACAAGGCCTCCCAACTAGTCCAATCTACGTGTTCGTCAATGACTTTGACAGTGGAGGAAGAGGGAGCAGAGACAGTAGAGGTAGCCATAGTAGTGTAAGAAATGTCACTTTTGACACGAAGACAGACAAGACAAGAATTTTTATATTTTTTTAAGGATACGTTTATTGTCATCTTTAATTGTGAACAACACGAAAGACAAAAATACATAAAAGCCAAATGGTTAAGTACATGAATATAAGACACATCAAAACGATCATAGTGGAATATAAACAAGTCTCTGTACAACATTTGTGGTGATCAAGAGGTGAAATTGTAGGAACAGTGTGTAATGTTCTTAGAGTCTCTACACTCCTTGGCACAGTCACACAAAAGTCCTCCCGGAATGGCCTTTCGGGGATGTCGATAACGGTTCAGTCCTGAAGAGAGTGGTTTTCCTCGGTCACGACTTCTTCTTCTTCTGGCACTGTCACTAACACTGGTTTCAAAGTTACTTTTTTTCACTGAACGTTTTAATTTTTTAGGATTACAAATATTGGGCATAGTGTGCCACTTCTTTTGTCCAAGCCTCAAAACCCCAACTTTTCCAGTCACGTACATCTTTCCAGTAAGCGTGCAAGTCACAAGCTAAACACACGTCGTCGTACACATCTTCAGTACCTAAAAGTTGACGAATCTTGTTTTCCCGTAGAGGTTGAGAAGTATCAAGATGAAAGCGCAAAGCTTTTAACAGAATGAGTCTCTCGTGTACATTTAAAGGGACCACTTTCATGTTTTGGGTAGTATGTACTGTTCGTAAAGAGTCCACAAGGAATCGGCTTGTAAACGAAATCCCAGAAAGCAAGTCACTAAGACACACACTACACGGCGACCCCAATTCAATGGACACAGTTCTCGTAATAGGTGATCGTCCTCCGCCGTTTCAAAAGTGTCATTGATTTCCTTCCACGGAATCTGTTGTATCACGAATGATAAAGGTCGTGGTATGGTAGACCGTTTTTATACCTCTTTTTATCGGAGACAATAAGTGTACTTTCTGCACAGAGATTAAATTGTTTGGTCACTAACTTGCACATCACACACCGTTCAGAAGTTTCCTCTTGAACTAAGTTTACGTTGTGTAAGAGATTTTGGTAGCACTCTAACTCTTCTTCTGGAATTCGTTGCAGTAAGTCTACCTTGTAGTACATACAGTCACTAACAAAAAACCAATCCTTCTCGCCTACGAGTAGTTGATCAATGTCTGACCACTGGAACACTTTCATCAGAATCAGTCCTTTTATAGCATTTAGGTACCAGTTGTTTAAACATAGGTGACGTAACGGATGCAATTGTTCTTTGCGTTTCACTTGTATTTTGACCAACTCGCGGTAAATGCGTTCTCTCAAGCCCACAGGCAAACCACGAATGTTCTCTTGTAAAGTATCCATGCCCATGTCAGTCAAACACTTCTCCTAGAGCGAAAGTAACGGACAAAGTGAGTAATTTCTGGCCACTGCCATTCCAGGAAACGGTCAAGAATGTCATTAAAATCTTGTAATGTAAATGGTCTAAAGCGGAATATTAGGAAGAATGCACCCTTGATCCAGAGAAATCTGACTTGTTTGTTGACTTTTGTCAATTTCCTCTTGTGAATTTCTCGACATAAAAGTTCTACAGTCACCCATTGAGATTTGGCTCTGGCAAGTCCCAGCCAAATTTCCTTGTAGATCTTCTCTTGCAATTCTTTTGGTCATGTTTGAAGATTATTTTTAAAATGGGGTTTAAATACTTGTTTAGGGGTTGTCCAACGTTTGACTCCTAGCCACGTAGCTGGTTTTTTGCACGACATGGTATACCCACTTCAATGACGAGGTCCCACTAAAGGTATGTAGTGACAATCTGGAGACCATCGAGCATGTTCCAGGTAAGCGCAATCTTTCTTCTCCCACTCGTGAAGTGACACACAGCAACTGAAGCACTTGACTTAATCCCCATCGCCCAAGTAGATAAATCCAGCTCTAGCTAATTCTTCAGGGGTAGGTCCTCCCAGATATTTTGGCCATTTTCCTCGGAAGGTTTGGATCCGACTTTCAAAGTCGCAGTATTCAGTCAAACGCACAGGGAACGAATATTCGTCTTTCACAGGTTCATTTCGATGAGGGTATGGTGAAATATGCAGGAGTGTGCTCAGATTTGCATGACATCCGTAGGATGGTAGCCTCATGGTTTCATAATGATGACATCCACCATGAAAACCAGTAAAGTGAAAAGGTGTACGATAACGAGTGGCATCGCTTTCGCATCCGTCAGGTTTGACACGCAAAGCATCACTTTCCATGGTAGGTTTAATCATAGCAAAGTTCCCATGATGTGGTACTGAATAGCTAAGGTCATAGCGTACGGCATCCCTGCAATCGCAAGGCACAGCATCGCACTCGAGTTTGCTCTTGCTTGATACTTGCTGTTTGAAAGGATTCATCTTTCTCGCTTGGCAATGGTAGTCACAATGAACTATCGGTCTTGAACGTTGTCCTTTTTTATATATTGGCCAATATCGGCGTGACCGTACGGTAAAGTGAAGTGGTTGGGAAGCCGAACTCGCTTCTGGTATACGATTTGATAGACTTTTTCCAAGGGCCGGCTGACGATTTGGTGTGTGGCTAAACTTACAATCTTGTGCGGTTCGTGGGTGGTCACTTTAAAATTTCCATCCTGTCCAGACTGCAAGGCTTCTTTCAAGACGCCAAAGTTCACCAGTCGACTGGTGCGATAATTGAGAGCCAATCCTTTCACTTTACACTCCGTGTGCACTTCTCCTTGTTTTTCCCGGTATTCGTAGCCTTAACTTTTGGGACCGCCACTTGCAAAACTTAGAATCTTGTCGTCGGGATGCTCGTCCGTCCAGGCTCCTAAACGGTCTCCTTCGATTTTAGGGTGCTGTTGACCCAGATGATCGATGGAGATGCATCTGTCCGTGTCAAAATACAGCACACGATCTCCTAACAGTTCTAATGCTTCGTAGAGTTTTAAACGAGCATGGGCTGTCACGGAAGTCGCAATGATGACATTTCCAAATTCGTCGGCTTCTACAAAGTCCAGTTCTTCTTCGTAACTGACTAAGATCAAGTCCTCACGAACGACGTCCACGTGTTTCATGTATTTGGTTTTGTCGTGAATCATCTGGAAGTAGCGAGAAGGTTCTGTCAAATACTCCGTCTTTGTAAACACGGTCGTTGTGCCATTTTGCCACAAACAATTTAACATCACTTTGGCGAACGATGGTAAAAAATGTGGACGCCCAAAGGACAAATAATGCAGAGTCTGCCAATGATTTCATGAAGATTCGAACTAACTGGAAGCAAAAAAAAAAAATATATCAGATCTTATAGACGTACTACAATCGATTGTCAGTTCCTAGTATAATGACGCCGAAAGATTATTGATTGGAAGAGGCAATTTCAAGCTGGCATCCGGTTATATGCACCACAGAGTTTCTATTGAAGTGTGGTGTCAAAAAACAGAAAATAAACGAGAAGCATTATTTCGAAAGTTTCTCAAAGACAAGGGTACAAATAAGTTAACAGTAACGTCTACAAATGGTAAAATCACTATATCAGACACCTTCAGGACGGAAATAAAGCTGAGCGAAGTCAGACGAGAAAAAAATAAAAATGATGGAAGTCTTAGTTATATATATATATATATATATATATATATATATATATATATATATATATATATTATGATATGATAACAACCACATAAATGCAATAATAGTTTGTCAAATTTTTAATCAATATAGATCTGGAAGAAAGGGAAAATGAAAGTTGGTCACCTTTGTAATATTTTCATTAAAACCCCATAAAAGTAATACAACGTGGTCAAATTTTAATCAATGTATATATATATATATATATATATATATATATATATATATATATATATATATATATATATATATATATGCAATAAACTGACAACGAACAGTGCAAAACTAGTATCTAACTAGCCTGAGCGCTTTCGACTCTTAATGAGTCTTTTTCAAAGGCATATACAAAACATAGACAAGACAAACAATTAAAACAGAAAAACCGTAGTGTTTGCAAAACTTTACATGGCTGTTTCTACAGGAATTAAACCTTTAAATGTATTATGTTTCAACTAGTTTATATCAACTAGTTGCGGATACTGGAAAATATTTGTATTAACCTAGAAATCGATGAGACATAACGACATCTGTTATTTTGTGTACATTTATGCAAACGCAAATTACATCCCGGATATTTCATGGTTATAGTAGTAATTGTAGGCTATTAAGTAAAGTTAGAGAATTTTTCAAAAGTAAAATGTGTCGGCTGCAAAAGATAGTTTTATTTGTGCATGGCTGTCTTTTTCTAGTCTTCTTGGTTGAAACCGCTAGGTTTCAATGTTCTAAGGAGGCGTATCCAGTAAGATCCATTTTCTTTCCTGGTTTCGGAACTCCAGTTGGGGTTGTTAGCAATTGCAATAAGTGTTATATCACTGAAAGTGTGGCCAGGGGAGGAGAAGTGTTCTGCGACCGGGCTTCTGTACAGCTTCTTTGTCATCCAATCAGATCTATGAAGGTTGATCCTTTTGTGTAGCTTTTCAGTTTCTCCGACATACTGAAGGCTACAGATCTTACATGGGATGAGATAAATTACATTCTCAGTTTTGCACGTTTTGTTTGGACCATGTATGTTTAGTTTTTCTCTAGTCACTGTGCTAGAAAATGTCATGGTCTCTATCATATGTTGACAGGATTTGCATCTTTTTTCGCCACAGGAGCCAAATTGACTAGGGTGGTCTTGACTAGTGATTGGCGTTAGTTTCGCCCTGACTAGGATGTCCTTGAGGTATTTTGGTCTCCGGTAAGCTACTATAGGTTTGTTCGGAAGGATTAACTTAGTACGTCCGACGATTCCACGATGGGCCAGTGTTTCGCGATGATTTTACCTACTTTGGGGTTGTCTGGATGGTAGGTCAGGATAAATGGTATCCTATCAGCCTTTCCTTCTCTCCATATTTTAGTAGGTCATCGCGGTTTGTTTGTATATCCCTTTGGGTTGCCTCCGCAATCAGGTCTTTGTCGGAGCCTCAGTAAATAAAATGTTTAGATAGCTCCTCAGACCTTTTTAGGAATGTTCATCGTTGGAGCAAATTCTGCGTATCGTCAGTGCCTGGCTATATGGAATGTTCCTAATGCAGTGTTTTGGATGACAGCTGGTTGGGAGGAGATACTGGTGCTTGTCGGTTGGTTTCGAGTAGATGTCTGTATGGAGTTTGTTTTCTACCAGTCTGGTTGTTGTGTCTAGGAAAACGTGGTTTGAGTTGGAGATTTCTGCAATGAATTTTATTAAAAGATGGAATTTGTTTGCCTTTGATAGGAAATCGTGCAGACTTTCTCTTCCATGTTACCACTTCATTTCTATATCATCGATAAAGCGTACCCACTGGTATGGTGTAAGTTCAACCGATGCTAAAAGTTTGACTCTCCAGTTTTCCCATAAAAATATTAGCATACGAAGGGGCCATTTTGGTACCTATTGCGGTTCCATTGATTTGGAGGTTGTTTTCTTCATTAAATTCAAAGTTATTGAGTTTTAGGACAAGTTCCAGGAGTTGGACTAAGAAGTGGGTGGGTGGATTGTCTACAGTTCTTGTTTCCTATGCTTCTCTACAGGCGTGTAGAGTTAAGTGCAGAGCATTGAATAATCTTGATGGAATACACTTTGGTTCAAACATTGGCATTCAATTTAAAACAACAATTTATATTTAATTGGAGATGAGTATTACCGTATACATGAACTTTATGCCTTTTTCGATATAGTATTCCCGTACTCTCCCGTTAGTTTACCCCCCCCCCCCGCCGATTTTAGGAAGAACATGCATGAAAAATATAAAAATAAACGAAACTTATTAATTTCATTTATTTATTGACAATTTCTAACATGAATATTGCCAAGGGATCCCTTACACTGTCGACTTCTTGGCGCTTCAAAGCAAACCGAAGCTCCCCATGTAAATAAGCAAACATACTTCTCACTGAATTCTTCTGGTTTCCAAAAGAGTCCATTTCAGTTAACTGTGTCGAGAGCTCCCAATATTTCAACATCTTGTTTTAATATTGCTAAAACCAAGAACATAAAAAAGGAGGAACTCTTGTATACATGTGTTCAAAGAGATGTAATTCCAAACTTTACGGAATTATTGACATTATGAAAGATTATTAACTACATCATATCTGTTCTTGAAACCATGGACTCTACAGTGCAGATACGGCGACCATTTTACTAAAGAAACTCCCATTTAATTCGAAACGTCAACAAATTGGTAGTGTTTGATATATCCTGGTGAAAATCAGGTTCTAAATTATAAATCAGTGAATGAAATAACTAAGTTTTGTGCATTTTATGTCTTTGACGCAGTTTGTTTTTAAAATTGGTATGGAGATACAAACAAACGGGAAGATGTGAGAATATACTATCATACAGTTATACATTATTCTGCAGGACGCGTTGAATAAAACAAATTTATACATAGTTATTTACTTTCTTTGATCGATTCTATCTAATCAGTTTGTATCATCACCCTTATGGACCCTTGACTGGTTAATACAATATTATTATTAATTTTGGGGTGTTTTTATGTAGCTTTAAGAATTTTAGTTATATCACTACGATGCCTGCAGTGTGGCAGTTTATAGTAATGCCTAGCACTGGTGCATCATGCTGCAGACATGAAGAATCATGTCATACCCAGTAACATTATCCTGACCCCAGCTCGACCAGTCCTAACACGAGTATTTTAATGCTGAGCTGTTAGCACCACTTTTATAAGTCTTTGGTATGACTTGGCCGGGGTTTGAACCGGCTACCTCCCGCATTCGAGGCGGACGCTCTGACCAATTATGTCACTGGAGCTTTCGAAGATAAATGACACTATAGTTAAGATATTATTATGCTGGAAATAATGACATATGTTAGACAAGAAAAATTATGAGCCTCAAAAAAGATTTATCAAGGACAGATTCATCTCAGCCTTTGAGGAGTTACGGCATGAGAACTTCATTGATTAAAGTTCCCTGTTTGACTAAATTAAACATGACACGAAGCAAGAAGTATGTATTTCCCTATTATCAGACTGTCGCTTGCACTTCAGTAAATAAAGTTGGGTTAATCCAATATGACCTTTGCCTAAATAATACAATAACACAGTATATCTGTGATAAGCAGCAATATCAACCCCTACCAAAGTCAAATAGGAATATGAGCGTTACAAAAATAAGTCTCAACACAAGAAGATGTCATATTTTGTCTATTACAGTTCCCCAGGAGAGTTGACATAAGTCAGTTTGTGAATGTATATTCACACACTTATTGGAACTGTGGAGGGGGAAAGAATAACTTGGAACACACATTTTGTTATAAGTGTTTGTTTCTTTGCACGTGCAGCACACCGGACATCCGCAGATATATGCATATAACACAATATTAGTAAATGACAGTGGCGTAAAAGTGCCTGCGAAAGATAACAATTTTGCTAATGTGCAAAGAGCATACTGTAAACTTCAGGCAGTCTTACGGTACTCTCAAACCGATATCAGTGCCCAAGTGGATAAGTTTGTGGATGGAGTTCTTGGTCTTATTCTTCAGTTTTGAGATGTTTTCATCAGTTTACATATGACCGATAATCTATGGAATATGACCTATGTTCTGGAAGATCGTTGTCTGCAGTTGGTAAATGGCTGCTGTGAAGGGGGCAATTGATGATGTTGCTCGATACACAGTGGAAGATATTTCTGTTATCACAGGCATTAATTTGTCATCTTTGTTGTATTATTGAAATGGACTATACAATCTACATCATGTGTACATCATTCTCCAACTCACATACGCATGCGCTGTTAGGGATCTGCTGTGTGGATTGCCTATATGAGTTACTCTTAGAAATAAAGTCTTGAAAGCAACACGTTTGTGACTGTTCCAATATATACATCTCACATGAGATAGTACATGACAAGAAACACAACATGGTGTCAAAGTGGAATTGGTGCATTAAGTTGGATTCATGCATTAACTTGGAGTTGCGCGTAAAGTAGAAGTGTGTTCATTAGTTAAGATTTGAAAACATCTGCCACGGATTTAAGCAGTATTCCGCCACCAGTCATGGACTGGGAGGCAACGAACTTGCCGGAACAGTGGGAAAAGTTTAAACTACATATCGCTTTGATTTTTAAAGAAAAAAAAACAGAAGCTGAAAAGGTGTCATACCTTTTCTTGTGGGTTGGGGAAAAAGGAAGAGATATCTACCAAACGTGGACTAGTATTTCAAAGCTCCAAACATTCTATGATCATTTCAAGGCGCACGTGTAACCGAAGTTAAACCCCATATTTGCGCGGTATCGTTTCAATACGGAAGTACAAGGAGCGGGGTCAATTGATTCCTACGTCACACGGCTAAGACTGAAAGTCGGAGACTGCATCTCTCATGATGCCGATGATATGATAAGGGTTAAAATTATATTTGGTACGAACAGTCAGAGAGTCCGAGAGAAACTGATTAATGAAGTAGACAAGTTGACATTAGACTAAGCTATCCAGATCGTTCAAAACTTTGAATATTGTCAGCAGCAATTGACATCGATATCGATTTCAAACGGTACGCCAAACAAGGATGTAGACGCTGTCGATAAAAGTAATAACAGAGTGCAGACACGCAGTGGAAACAAACCCAGGGGATATCACTGCCAACAGTCCCTGAAGTCAAGGCAGAAACATCAGACCCAACATCCCAATGGTGCAAGGCCCAAGCAGTTCACAACACTCAAACTATCTGGGAATTGTGGAAACAGGAATCACCAGTCGAACAACTCGCAGTGTCCAGCTAGAGGCGTGACTTGCAGAGAATGTGGCAAACTAAATCATTTTGCAAAAATGTGCAGATCCAAAACTGTGCATAATATATTGAACAGTGACCAGGGATTTGATTATGACGGGAGTGGTAACAGTGCACGGAATACACATAATGACAAGGAATTTTACATAGATGTGGTAAGGCATTTATCTGTCTCATCTCCAGACCGTGCATTTGTCCAGTTACGTATTGGCCCTTCCCAAACCCCATATAAATTTAAAATAGATACCGTGTCACAAGCAAACATTCTTCCACAGCGTTGTACAAAACACTCAATATTAAAGACCCCTTAATACCCCCGACAGTAAGCTTGTATCGTACACAGGGGATTTGATATCAGTAGTGGGCAAGATAATGCTTTCCTGCTCACACAACGGCAAAACTGCAAAAACATACTTTTACGTTGTAGATAGTCAGGCCGCAGCTCTCGTTAGCCTTCAAACTTCATTTGACTTACAGTTAGTCCAGCTGACTTACGCTATTGATAATGAGTCTGGCTTAGATAAATCAGCTGTTACAAGTAAGTACAGTGACCTATTTCAGGGAATAGGTTTGTTTCCTGGTGAGTGCAAGCAGCATCTTAAACCCGATGCAGTACGAATAGTAAACCTCTACCCCGCGAAGGGTACCAGAAGCATTAAAGTCAAAGCTTAAAGAAGAACTAACAAGAATGGAAGAGTGCAAAATTATTGAAAGGGTTACAGAACCCAGCGACTGGGTCAACTCCCTTGTAATAACAGAGAAACCGAAACTGGGTAAATTGCGTATTTGCCTAAACCCAAAGGTGTTAAACGATTCAGTCCTAAGGCCACACTGTCCTATGCTGACAATCGATGATGTCACAAATAAACTAACCGATGCCAAGTATTTCAGCACGTTAGACTGTATACATGGCTACTGGAGTGTGAAACTCTTATATCAATCTTCGTACCTAACAACATTCAGTACGCCTTTCGGACGGTACCAATATCTTTGGTTACTTTTTGGGATAAAAAGTTCACAAGACATATTTAAAATGAAAATGGATGAAAGTTTTGAGGGCTTACCAAATGTCTCGTGTATAGTCGACGCTTTCGCAAGGAACATGACGACATGTTGACAAGTGTGCTTGAACGTGCACGCTCAAAGGGTATGCGTCTCAACCGAGACAAATACGTAATAGGCGCAACGGAAGTATCTTTCTTTGGCCATACAATAAGCTCGTCAGGTTTAAAACCCGTTCAAAACAAGGTTGAGGCTATTGTAAACTTGATGATCCCGAAAATAGGTCCAAACTAGAAAACCTATTAGGAATGGTTAACTATCTTTCTAAGTTTGCGCCAAATTTAGCAGAGGTTACAAGCCTTTACGCGCCCTCTTGAAGAAAGACGTGGAATTTTTCTGGGACGAACCTCAGAAGAAGGCATTCCAAGAGGTCAAGGATATAATCACGCGACACCCTGTGCTGGTTTACTTTGACTCCACCAAGCAATTAACACTCAAAGTAGACGCTTCCAAATATGGGATTTGGGCATGCCTTATGCAAGACGGTCACCCCCATAGCATTCACATCCAAAAGCCTAACACAAACCGAAATAGGGTATGCTCAGATAGAAAAAATATGATGGCTATTCTATTTGGCTATAAACTTTTTCATCAATTGGTTTTTGCTAGACCAGTTAGGGTGCACTCAGATCACAAGCCGATTGAATCGATCATGAAGAAGCCCCTTTCAGCAGCCCCACCACGCCTTCAACGCATGATGTTGCAGCTTCAGCAGTACGATATTGAAGTGCATCATGTACGAGGGAAAGATTTGCCCAATAGTGATTATTTATCAAGACAATCACATACACAAGATTGATTGAAGGACTCGACCTTCACGTTCATAAAATCAAACAACAGTTGTTTGGCACAGATCGACGGTTAGAATGTCTGAAGAACGTTATCAAAGTTGACCCGCAAATGCAAACATTGATAAAGACTATAATTCAGGGAGGGCCTAGTTCACGCGCTGACTGCAGTTCAGATGTGCTTGAGTTCTGGAATCACAGGGATGAGCTATCCGTCAAAGATGGCTTAATTTTCAGAGGTCAAAAGTTAATTGTACCGAAAGGTCTCCGGCAGGAGATGATACGAACTGTGCACACTGGTCATCTGGGAGTAAACAAGACATTAGAACGCGCGAAAGATGGCATCTATTGGCCAGGTATGTTCAAAGAAATCACAGACCATGTGTTAAAATGCTCGATATGTCTCTCTCACCGCCACTCCAATGCTAAAGAACCTTTAATCCCACATGATATCCCACAAAGGCCATATAAAAAACATTGGTACTGACCTGTTTGCATTTGATGGAAAAGTTATCTCATGATTGTAGATTATTATAGTTTGTTTTTTTTTTTTAGATAGACTTGTTGCCTAACACACACAGTATCACAATTATCACGAAACTGAAAGTACACATGTCAAGAAACGGTATTTGTGATGTCTGTGTCAGCGATAATGGACCGCAATTTTCATCCCAAGAATTCACAAACTTTGCAAAAGAATAGGGTTTCGAACGCTGGACGTCAAGTCTATTACATGCAATGTCGAATGGTTTGGCAGAAAAGGCAGTCTTGATTGCCAAGAAATTGCTGAACAAAACATAGGGCAGTAAGCAGGACCGTATTTAGCCTTGTTACAACATATAAATACGCCTTGGATTGCGGATATAGACCAGCTCAAATGTTACTTGGTAGAAGAACAAAATCTATAATACCAATTACAAATAAAGTTCTCAAACCACAGACCGTTGACCCAACTATTGTTCCAAATGCAGCAGTCGAAATCAAAGCAAAAACAGTATTTTGACAAATCAGCAAAATTACTTAAACCCCTTTCCGTAAATGATTCTGTGAGAGTTCAGTTTAGCAAAGTTTGGAAATCCGCCAAGTTTATAAGAGTTCACAACGGCAGGTCATGTTCTGTACAATCTAGGGATGGTGGTGTTTACCGCAGAAATCGAAGGTTACTTAATAAAACCATGGAGAATCTGTCAGATGTGACCCCATTTGCTGCTCGCGTCTTGGATGACCCCGAGCAGCAATATGAAATACTCCATTTCAAACAGTTTTCCCTAGAGAACCCCATTTCTGTAACACTGTCCCAGAATCATGAGCTAAGACTTTGAGGTCAGACGCCCCATGTATCACACGGTCTGGAAGAGAGGTGAAACCTAACACTCTATGTAAATGATGAATGGATTAAGTAACATCGATGGTTATAGATAGAGAACTGAAGTGAAACTTGAGCGTAAATGACATCCCAGGAGTGCCGTTTATGTGGAACGGCGGAGACTGTTAACAACTGACGAGTAGCAGCAGGGAGGGTGAACAGACCACTTTCCGCAGAACCTTTATTTTTGAAAAATAAGGGTTCCTACAAGGGCTAAAAAAAATTATGTTTGAAATAAAACGACTACGAACAATAGAGCCTTTATTTTTGAAAAATGGAACCAAAAAAAAAATCACATATATGTGGTCGCACCCTCCCTCCCTGCTGTCGATTTAAAAAGATTGTTTATCATTATATCAATAATGATCGGTGAAGCTCATTCAGCAAGATTAGCTCGAGAGCGACTAGAAGCGATACAGAAATATCTTCCGCTTCATAATGGTGTTAAGCAAAAATTACAAGAGCGTCAACAAACACAAGAAGAATTTACAGAATCCGCAGAGCAATTATTTAAACCTATCACGAAGACTACTGAAGGTATTCTTCCTGTGTTGAAAAAAACCGCTGAATCAACTAAAAAATAGCGGAGCGAACTAAAAAGACAAAAAAAATTCTACGAGAACTTCTGGAGAAAATAGCTGCGGTTCAGCCAACTCAAGAAACAGATCAAGCGGAAGGTGATACTCAAAAAGAATCAGAAGCACGAGCCAGGGTTAATCTGTCTGATAAATTTATCGAAGATGTTATTAATGATATTAGACAGGCCAAAAATATAAACCAATTAGCTGCGAGTGCTGTAAAAAGTTATGATAATCGAAAACAATTTTTAAAATCTGAATACGTCGATGATTCTGTAAGTCGTGAAACTTGGTACAAATGGATATTTCGCATACACCACAACACTGATAGAATTTGAAACAGCGATCCAAAATATATAAGATATATTCATGCGATAGATAATTATATTTTGTTTATACAATTACCATTAGAACAACAACAACAAA
>JAECUM010043246.1:0-12614 GCA_016617855.1 Megalonaias nervosa
AAAAGGTTATAGTTGTTATCAAACCAGTTCAATATTTCTACAGGCTTACGTTTGACTTGATTTTCCAGTTCTGACTTATGCTTGTATATGTTAATTTGAAACTCGAAGAGTCTATGCACTGATGGAGTTATGGTCAAGCAAAATTATAGTAATATTTCCCGTTTCGGTATGTCTGCATCACCAGCTGAAGTATGTAATCAAAACGAAATCAAGCAAAGCAATGACATTCACAGTTACAAGGATCCGGTTTAATCAGATGCTTGAAAATGTTAATTCTGGTGACGATTAGTCTACATACATAACACTGAATAGTTGCCAGTTAACAGTATCGTTAGCAATGGTCCACAAAACATAACTGAATCTTCTGTTCCAGTTTTGGAATTTATTGTAAGCTTAAATCGATTCAAAAATGGCACAGACACAAAGCCAAGCAGTGTATGAGGTATTACTGTGATTTCATTGGATGATGACACTACAGTTTTATCTGGTATCAAAACAATAACAACAGAACTGATTGTTCTACGAAAACATAACACTTATCCAATCAGATTCTATCAAGATTTACAATGAAGTCGAAAACTGTCTACAGAGTGACAAACACCTCTGACTAAATCCCATTGTAACAAACTGGGTGTCGGTAAACGCTTATCTATCTCAACCACACAATGACTGCAGAAATCGAAGTTGATGACTTAGATTTTGAAGAAACTTATATAGTGTCACTTTTGTTCAGTTTCAGAAATATATATATATATATATATATACTATATACTCATATATATATATATATATATATATATACTATATATATATATATATATATAATCCAAAGAAAGTCAAACAAATAAATCTATACTATATCCTGAAGATTAATTATTTCCAATAAATCAATCTATATCCACATAGATTAGGTTAAAATATTATTTGCTATGAAGTCCGTAACAAGGCAGACGTTTACACGGGATAATTGACTATCTTCATGCATTTTAATCAAATATAAAATAAAGTAGAACAAAATGTCTGTATTTTAGAAATAACGAAACTTGTCGTGGCAATTGATAATAAACATGATTAATACAGCAACAGTTTTCTCACGAATAACATTCTTGGCGAAATGTCTCTATATTTCTTTATTATTTGGTAATGCTATTTTTATTATATATATATATATATATATATATATATATATATATATATATATATATATATATATATATATATATATATATATATATATATATTACCAAATAATTCTTGAAATCACATTACACAATGGCATTTTTGAAATAGAATAATATTTTACAACAACTTTGCTACAATTTGAGCCAAACAATACAAACTTTGCAATCTCAGGAAATGTTTTAAAATAGTATAATATTCAATATTTTTTTTTTATATACAACCAGCCGACATAGTTTTCTATCTGTCTTGGCGATCACACACATTTTGTTTGCACATACAACTTTGATTTTCTGTTGAAGTCAATGAATTTTTGTTGTAGCTGATAATAATGATGAATCATATTTCACAGTGTCAAAAATATTTAGCAGCAAAGTAACATATTTTCAGAACTCGACAACTAGTTGTTAGTGCCTCTGTGACTTACCTAAGTAGCGGTTTTAATATATCTAAGGTTAAAATGACCAAATTACAACAAATATTCTCACTGCACATATTCGATAAAAACTGGACCACACTCAGCACAAATTATCTTCTTGTTTTAGAAAAGACAATACTTAAACCAAACAAAACCAGCCTAAGGAACACTGTTATAAATTTTTTGATATCCCTAGTTGTAATTGCACCAGGTTTGTTATATGTTGACACACATATACAGGGATCATACCCAATACTGATCGAAATAAGTAATATTGACATTAGAATGTTCCCGCATACAAGGAATATTGTAGACACAATGTTACCTATCAAACATAAGTCTTCATCAAATTATTTGTCTCATTTGGACCCTCCTCCGCACTTCGATATAGGGTATATAATTAATGAATTTCAGACACCATTGCCAGTTGGTTTAAAAAGACATGTGCAATTGGTATATTAACATACAACGATTCTGAATATTAAAACTTGTTAGAATGTTAAATCTGATGCTTCGGCTGTGTAAAATTATACTCTGATAGTACACCCAAATGACAAAATACCAGGGTTAACTGGAACAATGAGATGTACATAAACTGAGATGTTAACGTGTTGACATATAAAAAATGATAAATTGCAAACCATGTATGTAACGTGCACCAATTATGAGATAAATATATTTATGTATATCGTCATGTAGAAATTTCTGATATGAGATAAAACGTTATGTTTACACTTTACTTGTGACCTAATATAATCTAGCGCGCAGTTTATATGAAAATGTGTTATAACCATATTTCTATTTTGAAATGTCCATTTGGCATCTAAACACAAATGCAAATTCATTATTTGCATGCATATCAGCATGTACATAAAACCTTTGATCGATTTTTAAAAGGCCGTTTTTACAATTACATCTACATGTTTTATTATTGCCTACATTGATATCAGTATCTCCAAGTAAATGTAAATGGAAACATTTGGGAACTTCTAAAGAGCCATTTTGACAACCATGTCTGAATGCAAAGTCCCCCAAAACATCAATATTAAAATATCCAAGTAAAAATAACCATTCTTAGATTTATAAATAATAATTTTTACAACAAGATATAAACGACTGATCATTTTTAACACGAATATTCGGACCAAATGAATACAACCATTTTGTGTTTTCCATGTTATATTTACATCATTAAGACTGAAATGTCACATAGTTGTTTGCATAAATATTGATGCCTCCTAGCCATAAAAACCATCTTGTCAATGAATATGTATTTATATCACAACTAATTCTAAACGCTTTATCGTAATAGCATGGATAAAACGCCATTTTTTGTTTTAAATTACCTTCTGTTTTTTTTACTAGAATGCCATTATATATACATATTTCTTGACCTACTTTAATGTAATAATCAGAATACTGTACTACATATATACACTTTTAATTAATAGATCTTTAAAACTTCAAAATGATTGATTTAATTCTAAGCCATAATTTTTATTTTTAATGTCATTGTTTGGATTTTGTATCTCTTTTTCTTTATATACCGCTCCGGTGGCCTAGTGGTTAGAGCGTCCGCCTCGGATGCGGGAGGTCGTGGGTTCGATCCCCGGCCGAGTCATACCAAAGACTTACAAAAATGGTACTAACAGCTGCCTTGCTTGGCGCTCAGCATTAAGAGGCTAGTGTTAGGACTGGTCCGCCTGGTGTCAGGATAATGTGACTGGGTGGGACATCATGCTACATGTCTGCGGCATGATGCCCCAGTGCTAGACATCACTATAAACTGCCACACTGCAGACATCGTAGCGATATGACTGAAAAATTGTTAAAGCTACGTTAAAAATCCAACACACACACACACACACACACACACACACACACACACACACACACACACACTTTTTCTTTAGAAGTTAGTTCAATAGTGATAACGATCCAAGACTCAAGAATTATGACGATTCATATTTTAATGCGTTTGGCTAAAGATTTTATTACTAATAATACTACTGCATTTTCATTTACACTAGTAATTTGACCCAATGTTATTCTTTATGCAACTTACTAGATTATGAGTCAATTGGATCATAACAAACAAAACCAAACAATCAACTAAATCAAATATTTGCTTCACTTACTGAACTTTATAGATTTTACAAGGAGTGGAGGCATCTTGATTTGGCCGTGCAGTTATGTTCGTCCATGCATCCATGCTTCCGTCTATCCTGAGAAACTATCTTCAGCAAGTTTCTGCAAAAATCACTCAGAGTACGCACATAAGACTGTGCTTGCTTATGTGAATGTATATGTAAATGTCCTGGTTAGATTTTGACTCCATCTGAGCAACCTTCCAAATCTAATATGCACGGCATTAGGAAGAGAGTATTGTTATGATGTTACCAATTTAATTTCTGCACAATAACTCAAATTTTCCACAATACAGAGTTACTAAACTTTGTGGAATGCATGCCCTGTGTGTAAAGAAGAACCTGCCAATTTCGAGTCTAAGGTATAAAGGACAGGATCGCTATTACTGATTAATTCAACACTAAGATTGCAGTTATTGACCATGTACCTTCATCACAATTTGTGGACGTGTATGACGCACACGCCAGGTAAGGCAGAATTCCTTTGGTGTTAGGTTAATAGATCCATGATCACGATCACTCCGACGGAATGAACAGAACATGATACTTTGCAGAATAGCTTGCACATGGGGTACGGACAAGGCCTGCTGATGTTGGAGCAAAAAGCTCAAAGGATAAGATCATTGGGTCTCAGAGAAAAATCGGGTTTTCCAGAAACACATTAGTTCTTGATTAAATTACTTGAGCGAACATTGCGAATGTTCGCACTTAGATTAATAACGAAACCTACATATTGTGGGGTTTAAAGGTAATGGCAGGTCGATACAGATACCCTCCACCCGACCATTTAAAAGATATTGTTTCTGCTTGTGTAGCTAGATAATTGTCCATTATAAAACTTATCATGCCTTTTAAATGTAGTTCATTGTTTTCTACGGAGCTTAATGATTATCATCGGAATTCAAACAAATTTTTGGGCCACATCTACAATTTTCAAAACAATATTTCCATCAGGTATTGTCATATAAAGGTTTGTAAATTCAACGTTTTATGTGGTTTTGCTTGTCTTGTCTGCATCTGTTGTGCAATTGCCTTCCACAAAGACTTAGAGAATAACGGGCTGAGGCTAGCGTTAATGTAGCTTAGCATTGTTCGTTTTCAGTTATTCGTATTTATCTGAATTGATCTCGGACACGCGCTTTCCTTTTATATGTATGTATGTATGTATGTATGTATGTATGTATGCATGCATGCAATGCATGTATGTATGTATGTACGTACGTACGTACCTTATATATGTATGTATGTAGGTTTGAACATACCTGATTTAATATGGAAAACGAAGGTAAGGTAAATGACAGGCCATTGCATATCCCAGCTAGAGGAATGGCATGAAAGAGTGGTAAATGCTACAAATTGTCACATGTACCTTTGTCTTTTCTTGTCTTTAATGTTTTAAAGTTATCACCAAGGGGCTTATCACGTACAAACATTCTGCGTTGGATGCACATGTGGATTTATATTTACAGGCCATTTCTATGTATATCTTCGGTATTATTTTATCAAAGGTAGTCACCAAAACAAAATATTCTCATTTCAAGCCTAACTCAAAGTAAATATAAATAAAATTATAGATTTAGTTTCGGTCTGAATTTATAACACAAGGCTCATGTTGATTAGGCTCTTGCCCTCAACCATAAAGTTGATGCGGGGGCAAACTACAAAAGTATCCAGTAAGACCAATAAGATTTACATTGAAAGTGAAAAAAAAAATGGAGCAATTGTGAATAAACCGCAATCCTAAGTAGCTAAACATTTGAAATGGTTCGTATGCTATAATTTATTGGATTCCTCAATGATCCCGAAGTTATTGCATGGAGCTACGGCTATGGGAAACCGTCACACATCATCCCACTCAAATCTAAAATTCCATCTCTCACATGTCAGTTTCATAAAGTTTCATAGTGTATATATCGCAATATTAGTGCATGGTGCTATTAATGACATATTGTAAACCAAGTAGGACAATCTCAAAATGTAGTGAATAAAAAATGTAAAAAGAGTTTAGTTATTTCAGTGTAATTGTGCTAAATGTGCATGCTGAAGAGTGTCAACAGTACACATGAAGCACAGCATGCATGTACTGATCAGCAATAGTTAGATGGATTGATTAACGCAGTTTAAAAATGGACATGCATAATATATTACTGTCTAAGACTCTAATAAAGCAGATACGTACACGTCTCTTTCTGTAAACGGTGCAGGTCAATTGGTGCAACTGACTCGTGAGGAAATCTATGATATTCTTGCAGCTTCACGTACCACTTTGGTAGGTGTCCTCTGACCTGAACGTCAACAAGAAAACGACAAAGAGAATTTCAGGAAAATAGCAGACTAGCACTTGCAGACTGTTGATAATGTTAGCAGAGCTCTGGAAAAACACTCGTTCTCATGTCCTGGTCGGGTGAAAATTGGCTGAGCCGATTACAACTTTAGTACGTTCTCCTCTCTGTGCCAAAGTGATCCCTATTCACATCTTGAGAATAAGTCTGAGCTTGTTTTCTACTCTTAATAAGCGCCGAAGTTCAATATTTGGCGTGCCTCAGTTATAAATAACCTATGCCTAATCTGTCTGTATGTTGTCAGTCTAGAACATGATGCAAAAAAGGACTAGGGGCCCCGAATGGCCAAGTGGTCTAAAGCGCTCTCCGTTACGGATCACTGCCATCTCACCTCTGTCTGCGTGGGTTCGAGTCTCGGATTCGGCGAATGCGGATATGTGAGAAAGCTTGCCAGTAGCTTCTCGTGGGTCGGTGGTTCTTTCCGGGGATTTCCCGGTTTCTTCCGCCACCATTAATACTGGCCGCCATGTATAGCCTATCGTGTGCTGAAAAATGGCGTTAAGCCCTACAACAACAACAACAACAAAGGACTTGGTTATTTGCACATGACAAGATGCAAGCGTGATTCCAAACTGGGTAAATATTATAAACATGTTATGTTGAAGTTTCACACTTTGCGCTTTATTTCCTAATAATGTTTGCATTTATAGTGACACGGTCAGTAATAAAGGCTTCGTTTTGCGTAGGAGAATGTTTCCATTTCAACAAGCTATCACACATCATTATGAGTCAGAACTTTGCGATGTGAAGAGAAAGAGAACGTCGAAACGTTTTCATCTGGTCAGGCAATGTTACAATTGTCCTATGTGTAGTTCTTTAGAATGGAGGCTTGAAAAAAGTAGATTATTTAGTACGAAAGTTGGTGGAAATTGAGATTGTTGGAAATCTTTTAAATGTAAGTTACTGACATTTTTCGGGGAATATATTTGCATGCTTATATACAGGAATGCGTTGGTCTTTCCTTTGGCGTGGCAATGTATTAATAAAGCTGCAAGGGTGATCTGGATCAAGCGTAACAGACCAGACAAAAATCATAAAATGTTTCCCTGTGTCTTAACTTCTCCCACATCTAATTGTTAGAGATGTGTGATATCTCGTTGAAAAGGAAAATTATAATAGAGATTACTGAAACGTTTCAGTGTAAACGCGAACATTACTAAGCAATCATGTGCTCTGTGTGCGATTGCAATTTCTCGAGTTAAAAATCTTGTCTCTTGTCATATGTTTGTCTAAGGAACCACGTATTAGAACATAATATTTTATGGGGTTTTTTAACCATTTTTAGTCTCAAGCTTGCATCTGTACGTAAGCTTTTTCAATGTATTGGATAAGTGTATTGCGTTGAGAATAATGAATACAGGGACAGGTAACTCTTGCAACCCTGTCGTCACAGTTATGAGTCCTTTGGAAATTGTTTCCTGACCCTGTAACAGCTAGTATTAATAGTTTTAAAAAAATATCCAATTTGTTTGCGGTTTTCACCTCCACATGTGTGACATTTCAACGCCATACACTATTATTCAGAAATGAATGGAACTGCATGTTGTATCGTTCTGCTATATGTACGAATCATTAGTACCCTAAAGAAGTTTTGTGTGCAACTCAAATTGCACATGTGCCCTATTTAACTGTTTTGTTACTTAAAATGCCATGAAACTGAAGCTTTTCAGCATGTATTATAGTAAAGATCACACAGGTCATGTTTGCGTTCAACACCGATTATTTTAGCAATGGGTTTCATTTCTTACAATTTCATTCTACATACCTTTAAATGGCAACTATTCACTTTATTTGGATCCCATACATCTATATTCCTTTGAAAGGTCATTATTTACACGCCCCGAGAAGTACATACGGCAAAATTAATTAAAGTACATTGACATTTTAGGACGAGATCAACTTAATGGTGTGATGCAGTATTATCCGGATTGAATGTCGCGCGCTGTGATGTCACCATGAAAGCTACGCAAGTTGATAAACGAATTTGTACTACCCTACACCTATATTGTGACGATTAGACTTGGCCCAGATTAGTACCTGGCCACCATTGCAAAAGTCCGTAGCAATCAATAATTTTCGTCTGGAAATTTCTTGATGACAGTTAAGTTGCAGATCATTCAATATTCAGGATTGAATAGACTTTTAAAACAACCGTTTATATTTCAATTAGGATGAGTATATGTGCATTTTTTACCTGTATGACTTGTACTATAGATTGGTTGTATATATAAAGGGCATCATAACTTAAAAGTTCTGTAAATATGCTGAAATCTGTTGTTTTAAATAATGCAGCCTGTGTAGTTAAGACTATAAAGACAAGCAATTAAATTAAACCAACCGATGATATTTTTATGGAAAGCATGCTTGTCAGAATTTAATTAAAGTATTTAGGTTAATTCTTTGCACATCTGACAGCATAGACACTGAACCTACACTATCCAAACTCACCTTTTAGACTGTAGATTTCCTGCAGTCATGGAGTATTTTGACTTTTTCCTCTGATGATCGAGGTTCATCATTATTATAACGAACTGGCATGCATGAGCTCGATTTTGAGATATTTACGGTTGTAGTGGACATACATAAACACGTAAACCACGTTGGTCATTTATTTAAAGCCAAGTTACGCATTTCATATCCTGTACCACACTGTCACCAAAGAAACCAACCTATTTCCAAATATAAAGTAAACGTAAGCCAAATTACAGAGTTAGTTTCTGAGTGACTTTTATAAACACAGCGATCATGTTTATTAGGTGCGTGCCCTATGAATTAAATTGTGTCAGAGAGAGAGGTGTAAAACGAGGATATCGTTGAGAATGCAAACTATCATATCGGGGACACACCTCTAAACGAGAATGTACTCGTTTTCTAATAGTGGCAAAATGGTTTGCCCCGACCTTAATAGTTATGAAAACCTTGAAGTATGCGTAGGTTGCACTGTCCCATACCATACACAAAATATACAAGTCCCACTAAACTTATAATTTCGTGTGTATTCGTCTGAAAACTGAATTCCCATTTACGAAGTTAAATTCAAATTTGGCAGTGCACTTTGTACCGAGATACTTAATAAAGCTGGCACTAAGAACATCTAACAGGATTCAAATAAAACCCGCAAGCACAAAATCACATTTATATTACATATCTTCATTTTAACACAGGGAAGATCATTTATATGTTTCTTAATGGATAAAAAAAAGGGATAGCCCACCGTTCTAACACTTATTAGACGGATCGGAAACAAACGAAAATTGAATAGAAGCATGTGTGCTATCATTTGAATTTTCATTAAGAAATTGTATCAACGACGATTTGTTGGGGGTTTTTTTTGCATGCAATACAAATATTCCATCCATTAAGTAAACTGCTGCTGCTGCTACCACCACGACTACAAATAATAATTGCCATCATTATCATCACCATTATCATCACAATCACCGCCATCCTCCTCCTCCTTGTTTTAACAATGAGTTGTCTATATGGTAGTCAGGTAAATAATAATGGTAGCCGTTTCTTTCTTCCACTTTACAGCGTTAGAGTAAAATCTGACAAGTCGATCTTAATTGAAAGAACAAAAAGCTTTTTGGTTAAAACTTGTACATGGTACCAATCACGACATAAAACATAAAACAGTTTTCATAATTATATTCAGTTTTTCTCGATGTATCAAAAATAGGCAAGAATTTTTCAGTAAAAATAATGTAAAGCAATTTGTATGATTCTTGCTGACTCTAATCTAAATTGGCAAATAATTTTCTTTATCGCATAGTCGTAACACTCTTCCTATAGTATGTGCAGTTTCATATTTTTGATATTACAACATGCTAAAATATCACTTTATATGATTGTGGTTGGTCCAAATAGACCATGAAGTTCTTGTGCAAGATTCACTTTTACTGATTACCTGAGCCCGTGTGAAATGTTTCATTACACCGCCTTCTGGAACTTTTTGTTTTCACTATTACTATAAATATCTTGGTGGCCATTTTTCAACCCACGAATCCCGAACTGGAATTTGGAAAACATAATCAAATCTCAGAAAATTGCCAGTTTACACACACAAGGGTCCGTTTCGTCATGTATAGCTTATAATGCTATGAAAAATGGCGTAAAACATCAAGACAAAAAGAACAACAAGTAAAACTAAGTATATTGTTCAGTTGATAGCGGGTGAGGGGCTAGGGGTGAGTTGTATACCAGTAACATGGAGTCCACCTATATACAAGAGTGATTTAGATATTAACGTATGGAAGTAATTAAACTCTCTCTCTCTGTTCATATAAGAATGTGGGCTCCCAACGGACAGAACTTCATCCAAAAATCAACATATTTACGCGGCAAATATGTGATGCAATTCCGACTGAAAATTAAATTTATTCATGTCTTCTGTAGTCTCCTGTTCCAAATCAGATAATGCAAATATCAGGTAACAAATGCATTACAGTAAATATGGGAATTTCTTCATCCAGTAATCATCTTTTCACACGAATATTCGAGTAATGAAATGTTTGGATGTGACAGTGACACATTAGTGTAAACATGGATCGTCTACTGTACTCTTACCTGTACTGTATCAAACAATGTGATATCACACGCATTGGACCTTCTGTGTTGAGAAATGAGTTTGTCTGTCAAATGTTCTGTTGTTTTGTTGGGATTTTTCGAAGGGACACTTGTTCTTTGAATCATAATTTGTAAAACTATAATCTACTTTTAAATTTAATATTTGTTCAACTTCGTTTGGGTCTATCTTTTCGCACAACAAATGAAAGGTACAACGTTTCCATAAGAATGAAAGAAATTATTTTTTCCTCTTTCTCGCTAAATAATTTACACTCAAATAAAACATTTTCCACTGAAATCCAATCTGTGATAAAAAGAATCTCAAATGGTTGATGATTTAATATCAGATTTATTTTAACTCTTGTAATAAGTTCATTTACCGGTTTGGGACCTTCTATTTCTTTCTTTTTCATTTGTTTCCTTCTATCCTTCATTTTTCTGTCTTTCTTTATCCTGTTAGCACTATTTTCTACATTTTCCCTAATTTCTTTTTTTCTATCTTTATCTACCTTACTCATTTTATTACCTGCAAGTAATCCAGCTACTACTAGTCAAAGTTTTTCAAAGATTTGAGTGCAACTTAAATACTTGTTCTTCGACTTTTAATCACGTTGGCTCTACTAGTAATCAATCACAGACTTATAATACATCAAAGTCAAAACACTGAACAGTGAGCTTTACTTTTTTTAATAAAATCTATCTTATCTTCTGTGGTAATAGGAGTTGTTTATTATAGCATAATCAATGAAATCATTTTTTCATATTAACAATTATAACTCTGCTTTACGTATATAAGATAAATCGCCTTGGTCTTTCATACCGCTATACTGAGGTACGATTGCAAAACTTGAAATTGGTAGTGTACATGGGATAAAAAAATATATGTATGTTAACCCCATTTGGGTCTAGACAGGCCCACCCTGTTCAATTCCCGTTTGAGGCTAAATAGACCCACCAAGTTCGATTCCTGTCTGAGGCTAGACAGCCCCACCCTGTTCAATTCCCGTTTGAGGTTCTAAAGACCCACCCCCTATTCTATTCCCGTGTGTGTGTTTATATATATATATATATATATATATATATATATATATATATATATATATATATATATATATATATATATATATATATATATATATATATATATATATATATATATATATATATATATATATACTATACACTGTATCAATGATATACCACGAGAAATGTATAAGTTTTTCATTCAAATGAAACTAGGCTTGCCGAGTTTCCTTTTAATGAAAAATTTATACAACGAGTGGTATATCATTGATACAGCGTACGTACTGTACATATATTTTATTTATATCACATACAAATACATATATTTGCTCTTTGAACGGAGTTAAGATGTACTACAGGTAGCTGTGTATTGACCTAATGAATGAACTCCTCACATCCCCGAGTGTGTCCGCTACAAAATATAGTTCTATGCCTTTTGTGGCTATTCACAATCACTTTGCATATTGATAAGCTGATTGTTTTCTTTTCTAGTTTCTATTTTTCTTCACATTGTTTAAATCAATATAATACACACTTATGATTTAAACATGAAATACGGTTTTGATAATAAAAGTAGAGCACAACAAACACTTGGCTAGCTACGCCATTCACATGAACGCTAAGACATTCACCTACCGGCTCATGGAAATTATTGGGAAATAGAAACTAAACGAAATGACGAACCAGCAAGAGGTAATTAAAATATTTTAATATATTTACAGTTGATCTAAGGCATTATTCTACTTTAGTAACCGTACCACCAACCATAAACTCTCTCTCTCTCTCTCTCTCTCTCTCTCTCTCTCTCTCTCTCTCTCTCATCCTTTGGTCAGTTTGTCTTAATTTTTACCATCATTCATAAGTCTAGAGATATCATGGGATGACACAAACGAAAATCCTCTACGTTCGTCATTTCATAGATTTTAGCCCGTTTCTTGC
>JAECUM010043247.1:0-36082 GCA_016617855.1 Megalonaias nervosa
GATATCAAGTCGAGTTCCAGGACCACAATAATTATATCCGGGTAAAAATGTTTCTCACCGGGATATTTAGCCCATGGAGTTCCTGTAATTTTCCTAATAAAGCGGCTATATCACCCCCACCTGTCTTTGTTGGAATAAATTTATATTTCTTGGTACCACATTTCACACACTTGCCTGTAAGTGCACGTCTTTTATTTTTTTGTTGTTATTGTCGTTAATTCAGTAGTATCGGTAGGTGCTCTGCATCGAACACAATATAGACTCATATTATTTATTATATGGATATAATTGACTTTTCTGCGACACGAAAACAAGAGCCAGTAAAGCACCATCCAGCGCTTCCGAATTCTATCAGAATGATTATAATAGGCCCATCTGGAAGTGGAAAGACGCAATTACTGCTTAATCTAATAATGCGATGGCTGAAGTGGAATAAATTATATTTAGTAGCGCCATCTGTAGATGATCAGCGATGTTACGAAGTACTTAAAGATTTTAATGAAAACGCAAAATCGTTACATGAAGACAATGTCATAGACTTTATTACTGATATTGATGAAGCGCCATCTGTAGATGATCTGGATGGATTCATTAATAATTTAGTGGTGTATGATGATGTTATGCTGGACAAACAATCAAATCCAGCTAGAATATTTTCATGAGGTAGACATAAAAATACAGACGTGATTTATGTTACACAGAGATATACACAAATTCCAAAAGTAATCAGAGACAACTGCAATATTTTGGTTGTGTTTAATGGCGTAGATAATCATACGCTGCAAAATATTTATTATACTTGGTGTTCAGGCGACATGGACATGAACAAATTTAAAAATTTCTTTTCAAAAGCACAAGCTGCTCCATTTGGTTTTGTAACGATAAATTTACACGATCCTAGGTCAAGATATCGTAACGGACTTGATATAATTTTTGGGTAAAAATCATAGCAGCAGAGAGGCTGAACGACCAACGCGTAGTGACCAGTACATGAAAAAATCAGAAAAAATCTGGTCAATTAAAGAAGTTTTCATTATTAAGACAAAAACTTTCATTATTAAGACAAAAACTTTAATGTCTCAGGCAAGTGGTCTGTTCAGCCTCTCTGCTGCTGAGGCATAAAATATGGACTATAATGACTTACTACTAAGATGAGAAAGTAGTGCTCATCAAGATGCACCCCTCACCATGTTTAATGATTCTAGATTGGATATACATATAACATGCAAAAACTTGTGTGGTCATGAACTATATGCAAAAATGTAACCTAAGCCAGTAAAATGTGAAATGTAGGTCAGTGTTTTGTATGTGTGCAGTACTAGAGAGATGTATATAATCATAAAGTTTAATGACTCGAGCAATAATAGTAAAAACACAATATTTAACCCAAGTCACCCAAAGCATGAAACATGCGCCACAGTGACACACTTTTGACATTAAGTATTTTGTATTCATCAAGATCATTCACCTCATCAAGTTTCACGATTCGGGTATAAAATCATTATATAAAAATCCCAAGTAGTCATGAGCTAAGTGCAAAAACTTAACACAAACCAGTCAAATGTGAAATATAGGTCATGGTGACCTTCTTTTGTTGTAAGCTTGTGATTCTGATGGAGATGAATTCAACAATCTATTTAAAGGACTGCAGCATGAACAGAGTTTAATGAACTAATCACAAAAAAGAAAGCTCCATCCCCAGTGGGTAGATGCTACAAAATTCTCCGTTCTCGTGGGTCGGTGGTTCTTTTCGGGTATTTCCCGGTTTCTTCCTCCACCATTAATACTGGCCGACATGTATAGCCTATCGTGTGCTGAAAAATGGCGTTAAGCCCTACAACAACAACAACAAAAAAATTCTCCAGGGGGTAGGTACTGTGAAATTCACTCCATTCCGAGGGGTTTGGTGCTATGAAATTCACACCATTCCCAGGGTGTAGGTGCTGTGAAAGCTCCATCCCCATTGGTAGGTGCTATAAGAATGACTCCAAACTGTTACCTAGGAGGAATTAGGGAAAAAGAAAGGTTGAGATGCTATGAACCCTGTGTACCTGGCATGAATGAGTTCCATAATTTTGTCTTAAAGACTTGTGCAACTTGATCAACTCAAAACAAGCATGTAACTTGATCAACTCAAAACAAGCATGTAACTTGATCAACTGCATATAGGTTATAAACGCTATATTATGGGTGTGTGTGTGTGTAAATTTCAAGTAAATTTTCTATTTAAAGAAATACAGTGAAACTTTCCAAAACCCAGACTTTGTTAGGATCAAATATTTAAGCTGATTTATGGAGGTGTCCAGTATGCAGAGGTTTAATTAGCATTACAATACCTTTATTGGGAACATAATATATGGGGGTCTGCAGAGTGGTGCTTCATTCACAGGAGCTGGTTTAAGGGAATTTTCTCTTTATACTATTTTTACAAGGTCTGTGGATTATCTGCCATTTCTGACCATAGTATTTCAGTTGGTAGCACATAGGACTCATAATCCAAGGGTTTTGGTTTGAATACTCTCCCAAGCCAGATTTGCAATTAGCTCCCATTTCTTCAACGTGATAAAGCCAACGAAGTGCTGAAATTGCTATTAAAAAGAAAACAACAAATGACCAAGTTTGATCTTGGCATGACCTTACATGACTTTAGTTTTATTATAAAGAAAACAACTGACCAAGCTTGATCCTGGCATGATATTACATGGCTTTAGTGTTTAAGAGCCTTAGAAGTTCCTTTAAAGTTTTGACCATTGACTGACTATATATATTAGTGATTTATTACCACTCCAGCATCAACTGCACTGGACAATTGCCATCTTTACGACAATTTCATTTCATTAATAAAATAATAAGTAACAACTGCTAACATCTCTGAAAAGACATTCCCATTTAGCAGATAATTATTGGCAATGGAAGAATAATTATATAGAGTCTATAAAGATATATTGTGACTGGCAATGTCTGTCCATCCATCATGACACTCAGTTCTCCTTGTAACCTAAACTCCATCAGACAATTGCTCAATTCATCTTGCAATCTGAACTACGTCAGTCACTCAGCTCACCATATAGCATACATTTTTTCAGTATGTCACGCATCTTGTAACCTGAAGTTCTTCAGTCTGTCAGTCAGTTCACCTTGTAACTGGAACTCCATCAGTCCAGCACTTGGTTGACCTTGTAACCTGAACTCTATCAGTCCAACACTCAGTTCACCTTGTAACCTGAACTCCATCAGTCCAGCACTTGGTTCACCTTGTAACCTGAACTCCATCAGTCCAGCACTCAGTTCACCTTGTAACCTAAACTCCATCTGTCCAGCACTCGATTCACCTTGTAACCTGAACTCCATCTGTCCAGCACTCGGTTCACCTTGTAGCCTGAACTCCATCAAACTGATTGTAGGATGATGATTATATTTGGCACATGTTTCACAACGATGAGTAAATGAAAACGAGGGGGGGGCGGGGGAGGGGCTTGGAGGGGGGCCGATTTCATATTTTCATGTTAATATGGACTTTTGATACCTGATTTTCATCTACAGCAACTATGGCAGGTTTATCATGATGATTCACTTACACTGCAGCTCTGCAAGAGTTCGATTAGTGTCCCAGCATGAGTTTGCTTAGTGTCCCAGCATGAGTTTTGTTAGTGTTCCAGCATGAGTTTGGTTAGTGTTCCAGCATGAGTTTTCTTAGTGTCCCAGCATGAGTTTTGTTAGTGTCCCAGCATGAGTTTTGTTAGTGTCCCAGCATGAGTTTGCTTAGGGTCCCAGCATGAGTTTGTTTAGGGTCCCAGCATGAGTTTAGTTAGTGTTCCAGCATGAGTTTGCTTCGTGTCCCAGCTTGAGTTTTGTTAGTGTTCCAGCATGAATTTGCTTAGTGTCCCAGCATGAGTTTGGTTAGTGTCCCAGCATGAGTTTGCTTAGTGTCCCAGCATGAGTTTGGTTAGTGTCCCAGCATGAGTTTGGTTAGTGTTCCAGCATGAGTTTGCTTAGTGTCCCAGCATGAGTTTGGTTAGTGTTCCAGCATGAGTTTGCTTAGTGTCCCAGCATGAGTTTGCTTAGTGTCCCAGCATGAGTTTGGTTAGTGTTCCAGCATGAGTTTGGTAAGTGTCCCAGCATGACTTCGGTTAGTGTCTCAGCATGAGTTTGGTAAGTGTCCCAGCACGAGTTTGGTAAGTGTCCCAGCATGAGTTTGGTTAGTGTCTCAGCATGAGTTTGCTTAATGTCTCAGCATGAGTTTGGTTAGTGTTCCAGCATGAGTTTGCTTAGTGTCTCAGCATGAGTTTGGTTAGTGTCCCAGCATGAGTTTGCTTAGTGTCTCAGCATGAGTTTTGTTAGTGTCTCAGCATGAGTTTGGTTAGTGTCCCAGCATGAGTTTGGTTAGTGTCTCAGCATGAGCTTGGTTAGTGTCCCAGCATGAGTTTGGTAAGTGTTCCAGCATGAGTTTTGTTAGTGTTCCAGCATGAGTTTGGTTAGTGTCCCAGCATGACTTTGGTTAGTGTCCCAGCATGAGTTTTGTTAGTGTTCCAGCATGAGTTTGCTTAGTGTCCCAGCATGACTTTGGCTAATGTCCCAGCATGAGTTTGGTTAGTGTTCCAGCATGAGTTTGGTAAGTATCCCAGCATGACTTTGGTTAGTGTCTCAGCATGAGTTTGGTAAGTGTCCCAGCATGAGTTTGGTTAGTGTTCTAGCATGAGTTTGGTAAGTGTCCCAGCATGAGTTTGGTTAGTGTCTCAGCATTAGTTTGCTTAGTGTCTCAGCACGAGTTTGGTTAGTATCCCAGCATGAGTTTGGTTAGTGTCCCAGCATGAGTTTGCTTAGTGTCTCAGCATGAGTTTTGTTACTGTCTCAGCATGAGTTTGGTTAGTGTTTCAGCATGAGTTTGGTTAGTGTCTCAGCATGAGTTTGGTTAGTGTTTCAGCATGAGTTTGGTTAGTGTCCCAGCATGAGTTTGCTTAGTGTCTCACCATGAGTTTTGTTAGTGTCTCAGCATGAGTTTGGTTAGTGTCTCAGCATGACTTTGGTTAGTGTCTCAGCATGAGTTTGGTTAGTGTTCCAGCATGAGTTTGCTTAGTGTCTCAGCATGAGTTTGGTTAGTGTCCCAGCATGAGTTTGCTTAGTGTCTCAGCATGAGTTTTGTTAGTGTCTCAGCATGAGTTTGGTTAGTGTCCCAGCATGAGTTTGGTTAGTGTCTCAGCATGAGTTTGGTTAGTGTTCCAGCATGAGTTTGCTTAGTGTCTCAGCATGAGTTTGGTTAGTGTCCCAGCATGAGTTTGCTTAGTGTCTCAGCATGAGTTTTGTTACTGTCTCAGCATGAGTTTGGTTAGTGTTTCAGCATGAGTTTGGTTAGTGTCTCAGCATGAGTTTGGTTAGTGTTTCAGCATGAGTTTGGTTAGTGTCCCAGCATGAGTTTGCTTAGTGTCTCACCATGAGTTTTGTTAGTGTCTCAGCATGAGTTTGGTTAGTGTCTCAGCATGAGTTTGGTTAGTGTCTCAGCATGAGTTTGGTTAGTGTCTCAGCATGAGTTTGGTTAGTGTCTCAGCATGAGTTTGCTTAGTGTTCCAGCATGAGTTTGCTTAGTGTCTCAGCATGAGTTTGGTTAGTGTCTCGGCATGAGTAGTGTCCCAGCATGACTTTGGTTAGTGTCTCAGCATGAGCTTGGTTAGTGTCTCAGCATGAGCTTGGTTAGTGTCCCAGCATGAGTTTGGTAAGTGTCCCAGCATGAGTTTTGTTAGTGTTCCAGCATGAGTTTGGTTAGTGTCCCAGCATGACTTTGGTTAGTGTCCAAGCATGAGTTTGCTTAGTGTCTCAGCATGAGTTGTGTTAGTGTCCCAGCATGACTTTGGTTAGTGTCTCAGCATGAGCTTGGTTAGTGTCTCAGCATGAGCTTGGTTAGTGTCCCAGCATGAGTTTGGTAAGTGTCCCAGCATGAGTTTTGTTAGTGTTCCAGCATGAGTTTGGTTAGTGTCCCAGCATGACTTTGGTTAGTGTCCAAGCATGAGTTTGCTTAGTGTCTCAGCATGAGTTGTGTTAGTGTCCCAGCATGACTTTGGTTAGTGTCTCAGCATGAGCTTGGTTAGTGTCTCAGCATGAGCTTGGTTAGTGTCCCAGCATGAGTTTGGTAAGTGTCCCAGCATGAGTTTGGTTAGTGTCCCAGCATGACTTTGGTTAGTGTTCCAGCATGAGTTTGGTTAGTGTCTCAGCATGACTGGTTAGTGTTCCAGCATGAGTTTGGTTAGTGTCCCAGCATGAGTTTGGTTAGTGTTCCAGCATGACTTTGGTTAGTGTTCCAGCATGAGTTTGGTTAGTGTCCCAGCATGAGTTTGGTTAATGTCTCAGCATGAGTTTGGTTAGTGTCCCAGCATGAGTTTGGTTAGTGTCCCAGCATGAGTTTGGTTAGTGTCTCAGCATGACTTTGGTTAGTGTTCCAGCATGAGTTTGGTTAGTGTCTCAGCATGAGTTTGGTTAGTGGCTATTGGAAAATGAATAAATGGCAATAGCTAGCTCCATGTGTGTGTGTGTGTGTGTGTGTGTGTGTAACATGTCTATTCATCAATTCACAAACATGTAATTAAATCACAGAAGACAGTTTTGGATTAACTATATGGTATAGCATTTCAGTCAACAAAAAAAGGTCATGTATACTTTCTAAACATTATTTATGAAAACATAACATTTATTGAAGCAACAGTTATCTTCTACAGAACTCACTTAGTTTACCATGTAACCTTAACTCCATCAGCTCTATGCCATGTAACCTTAACTCCATCAGCTCTATGCCATGTAACCTTAACTCCATCAGCTCTATGCTATGCATATTATGTTTACTCTAGATTGTCAAACTTTATGTCTTTCATTTAACATATACTGAGGAAAAAAAATATTACTAAATGCATGCAACAGAAAGTTTCAAAAATGCATGAAATATGATCTCATATATATGGTGTACTTTTGCATGAATTTCATGAAAGATTTGGAAATATCTTTTTTTATGGAAGAATGGCAAAGAAGCACAGATGTTTCTTTTCAACTAGAAAAATCATGTCCTCAACACAGCTTGATCTAATTCACACATGCACACAAACTTTTGTATAATAAGGCTGCATGTAAATTATTTTAAATGACCCCTATAACTTACAAGAAAATATAAAATTTAGACCATAGCTTTTTGGGGATTTTGTTCTGGCATTTCATGACATGGCAACACTTTGAAGGCTATATTGCATCCAGGCAAGTTGAGTAAAATGCCTTGTCCAAGGACATGCAACAATAGCAAACTGGTGCTGATTCGAAGAAATCATCTGGCCATGAGTTTAGTGCCTTAAGCACTGGCATAATATTAACTACTTGCCAGAGGATGGTTAAGTTTAAGATTGCTGGTAAATTCAAAGTTGCATGCATTCTTATATGACTACAGATGTGGTGCATGCACTCATATATGTCCCAGATGTGGTGCATGAACTCGTGTATTTCCCAGATGTGGTGCATGAACTCGTGTATTTCCCAGATGTGGTACATGCATTCATGTATTTCCCAGATGTGGTGCATGCATTCATGTATGCCCCAGATGTGGTGCATGCATTCATGTATGCCCCAGATGTGGTGCATGAGAATTTTACTACAATTTCAGTACAACTGCTTTAAATGGCTTGTCTTGAATAACACAAACTCCATCTTTTGCAAGTAAATATGTTCGTTTTATTGTTGGAACATTTATGATAATGATGGAATGAACTGTAACAGTGCACAATAATTCATTATTTGAATCAACTGTGACCTCAATTTCTAGGAAATCAGCAATAATGCCATTTCAGATGCAAACGGTCTAGAATGCTTTTGCAAAAATATCTGAAGATATGGTAAAACTGCCAGCATAAGAAGAACAACCCAATGGTTCAGCATCTTCTATACTTTAGGTATTTCACACTTGGCAGGCCTTAATTGCCAGAATAACCAGTAATGGAAACAACGGCGCTATTACTTCCGTAAATGTCATTAATCTATTCCAAGTCAATTTTTGGCACAATAAAAATTTAAATATGAATAATAGTGATAAACACAATAATGAAAATAGCAAGCGGAGTCCTGCTTGTCTAAAGTCGTACTCCTTGAATTGTCTAAAAAACACTATCACACAAAAGTAGGTGTTTAGACCATCAGCAGCAAAAAGGGGCATAAATACTGTCCACCATGACACCTGACTTAACACTCCTTCATGTTTCAATATGGATAATACTGAGAATATCAGTAATGTAAACAGATGGGTCCAAATCTCAAATGATGTCATTCCCAGCCACCTGACCAACTCTTTCAGTGTGAAAAACATGGTGATGGGTTTGAAAATTTCTTCAGATCAATAAGATGATGATAAAGATTCCCTTCTTGAATATCAAACTAGAAAATTCTTTAAAACATCACTATTGATGTCATCTGTTATTTTCTCAAGTCATATCACTCTGTGTTATGCTATAGCACAATCCTTTTCTTACAGTGTATCAAAGTCTCCTACTGCCTCTCTTATGAAAGGGAGATAAAATACCAATAAACTGTTGGGGTTTTTTTCTCTTGCAAGGCCTGAATGATGAAACACTCTAGTAATTTATTTTTTCTCTTGTAGGGCCTCTAGCAGAATGCTGAAACACTGTACTAGTTCATTTTTTCTCTTGTAGGGCCTCTAGCAGGATGTTAAAACACTGTACTAGTTCATTTTTCCTCATAAGGTCTCCAGAATGCTGAAACACTGTGCTAGTTCATTTTTCCTCATAAGGTCTCCAGAATGCTGAAACACTGTACTAGTTTATTTTTCCTCATAAGGTCTCCAGAATGCTGAAACACTGTGCTAGTTCATTTTCCCTCATAAGGTCTCCAGAATGCTGAAACACTGTGCTAGTTCATTTTTCCTCATAAGGTCTCCAGAATGCTGAAACACTGTACTAGTTTATTTTCTCTCACAAGGCCTCCAAAAGAATGCTGATACAAGTTTATTTTTAATAATCTTCTCTGTTGAAGATATTCCCTGAAATGAAAAGAAACATTTCTTTAATGCCCCAAAAGACTTGAAATAAGATATCAATAAAAATACCAGAGTGCAGATTATTAATAGGTACAAAAGTTATTTTGTTATTGACTGATCATTAAGCTCTACCTGTCAAAGAATACCCTGAACAGCGCATTATATGCCCACCCCTTCGGTCTCGGTTACATCCACCTTTGGTCAAGGTATGCAGGCTAAAACTAAACTTACTGTGCATACACTGTTACTTTTTTAACAGACATACCATGAACATTAACTTTGGCCTCTAGGTCCCAAGTCTATAGGTTTCATTATTAATCTAAGCTCAATCCATCCACAAAATTTGCTTAAGGAACTAACTCGAGAACAAAAGTTTTTCTGCAGAACCCATTTTTTTTCTGAGTCATACTGACCTTGACTTTTGACACCAAAATCAATAGGCCACTTCCATACCTCAAGTGCAATCCCTCCACAAAATCTGATCAAGGTATACTGTATAGAACTAAAGGAATAATTTAAAAAAAAAACATTTTCTTTGAGCCAAGGAACTTCACCTTTGTCCTTTTAACCCCAAAGTCAATTGGGGTCTTTCTTACCTAATATTTTAGTCATCCAAAAACTTCGGTAAAAGTACATTGTCAAGAACTGAAATTATTGTGCAGAAACCATTTTGCATTTTTTAGCCACAGTGACCTCGATCTTTTACCATTTGACCCCAAAAATCAGTGACTTTAATCTTTTACCGTTTGACCCGAAAAATCAATAGGCTTCTACTATATTAAAGAGTAAGCTATCCATATTATTTTCAGGTGTGTAATGCAGAACCAAAATTATTGTGCAAAAATCTTTTTTTTTGTTTCATTTAGTGACCATGACATTTGATTTTTGGACTTAAAAATCAATAGCCTTCTTCCTTAGTAAAAAATAGGTAGTTTTCTTTGGTAGTCCAAGTACAAGCAGTCCACCAAGTTGGTCCCATGTTTGTGATGGAGTCTTCTTTGGTAGTCCAAGTACAAGCAGTCCACAAAGTTTGGCCCAGGTTTGTGATGGAGTCTTCTTTGGTAGTCCAAGTACAAGCAGCCCACCAAGTTGGTCCCATGTTTGTGATGGAGTCTTCTTTGGTAGTCCAAGTACAAGCAGTCCACCAAGTTGGGCCCAGGTTTGTGATGGATTCTTCTTTGGTAGTCCAAGTACAAGCAGTCCACCAAGACTGGCCTAGGTTTGTGATGGAGAACTAAGGTAATTGTGTGGACATTATATTTCTTCTTACAGCCACAATGACCTTTGACCTTTGAACCTTTGACTCTTAACACTTATAAAATTTCTTCCTTACCCTAAATGCAAGTGATCCAAAGTTTAAAAATGGTTAAAAAGGAATCAATCTGGACATTACATTAATAATAACATGGTTAAAAGGGAAATAGTTGATCAATCCAATAAAGTATGGCACCATGAGGCAAGGCTGAACACAAATTTGGCTAATGAAGTCACAACATTTTCATGTTTGAAGCATTGCACTTGCTCTGGACTAACATCTTGAGATACAAGACTCCCATGGTGGCCATAATGGATATCAGATGAATTTGACATCATAAGAAGAAAGCACAATATTGATATGACCAGCCAATGATGAATAATAGCAATAACAAGATTTTCAAGATGGCCATTGTTGGTGCCATTCATGAAGTCAGATTAGCACCATTTTCATTTACAACAAAGTAGACATTATAAGAAGTCTTTCATATAAATCCCTTGCTGACCATTCATGCTGATATGACCATTCTTGCTGATATGACCATTCATGCAGAGTTGTTGTTGTTGTTGTTGTTGTGGGGCTTAACGCCATTTTTCAGCACACGATAGGCTATACATGGCGGCCAGTATTAATGGTGGAGGAAGAAACCTGGAAATCCCCCGGAAAGAACCACCGACCCACGAGAAGCTACTGGCAAGCTTTCTCACATATCCACATTCGCCGAATCCTAGACTCGAACCCATGCAGACAGAGGTGAGATGACAGTGATCCGTAACGGAGAGCGCTTTCGACCACTTGGCCACTCGGGGCCCCTTCCATGCAGAGTAGAAATAATATTTTCAAGATGGCCAGTGTAGTGGATGTATTTAATGACTGAAAAGTGTAGTTTTCATTTAGGACCAACTAGACATCATAATAAGTCATTTAGTAAAAACTGCATGTTGATATGACCATCTTGGATGTGAAGGTGACACTACGCTATTTTCATTCATCATGGCCAGATTACTTTTCTGTACAGTTTCAAGACTTTCAAGATGATCACTGTCGTGACACACTGGTTATCAGATTGACATCATTTTCATTTAGGATTAACTAAATATCATAAAAAGTCTTTCAGTAAAATCTCAATGTTGGTATGACCATCCAATAAAAACATAATCAAAAAAGGATTTTTGACAGGAACAGTGGCAGCCATATTATACATCAAGATTTACCCATTTTTCACTTAGGAACAACTAGACAAGAATTCTAGTGAAAACCTAATCTCAATGACTTTCCATACAGGACGATTTAGTAATAGTAATAGTATTTCCGTTTAGGACCAATGGATGAATATATGACCAAAGGGATTTTTAGTGTGAGAAAAAATTAAAATATACAAGTTTGAATGGACAGGAAAAACACAAGAAGCACTTACCAATATCAGGTTTCTATTTAGCCAGAAGATCGGTGTGAGAAATTGGAAAACATATCAATATCTGGGATGGATGTGGGTGAAGCAACAACAAATCTGGGTAAATTGGTCAGCATCATGACAAATCTGGGTGGCTGGCTCATATTCCTGTTTTTTCAGCACCATTTATGGTATGATCTGGGCAGGGGGAAGGGAGCTGTCCTTCACTTAGTCATGGTTAGCCAATCATATTCTGTATGTAAGGAAAGTAGGTGTGAGATTATGAAATAGATATATAGATGGATAGACAGATACATACATACACAGATGAATACATCGATACAAGAGAATAATGAGAACAAGATACAAGTTTAAGATATGAACTGGGAACTTAAGAGAGAAACTTCATAAATGGACTTACAAGATATAATCAGAAAAAGAAACAGAGATATATAAGATGGGAAATTAATAGAAGAGTTAGTATACATAATAGATTTAATGGAGTGATGGATAGATATTAGGAGCGAACAACTATATCAAGAAACCATATACCATATATACTGGGACACAATAAAATAGTTAATTTTTTTCCTGTCGCAAAACTTACAGTGAAACTCTTTCACCTAGGTTATATGTCCCAAGACTTAAGAAACAAAATAAATTTGTTTTGAATTTGTGCCCCCCCCCTCCACTGCATGTTGCAATAAAATAGACAAAATGCTTATTTGATAATAAAATGAAAGAAACTAACCTTGTATTGTTACATTTATTTATTCCTCTTTATTTCATCCAGAGCATTAAAGAAAAAAAATATATCCACAAACTCCGTATATGTAGCATAGGCATCTATACCGTAGTGTGTATGGCATATGTCAGATAACACACGACACATTGTTCATTTATGTGAATACAGATAAATGAATCTGTCTGACTTTACTCAAAGGTTTGAATATGCTACCCGACTGAAAACTGGATCCAACAAAATCACAAATAAGACAGGGAAATATCAACTGATTGCCTGAAGGCATCTGCCAATCTGCATGATTGTCATGCATTGACACGGTGTTAGGTACAAACTAACCAAGACTGTATTATATCCAGGATAACTATATGACAGTATCTCACAAATAAAAATCATTATTTGAAAATACATTCACCGCGAGTGCAAATGACAATCTTTTCACTAGCATGGGTTACAAAAAGCATTATTAAATCAAGTTATTGTTGTGTATGCTATTTACCTGCATACATCAATACCCGTTTGTATTAATTACAACTACAGATGCCAAGAAAATAGAAGCCCGGGTGGTGAATAAACACAACTGGTAGCTAGCAATAAACTCAGTGTTTGAACTTGCCAACAGGATATCAAATACAAAGGTTATTTTATTAGAAAGCAAGCCAAATTCAGAAGTGACTTCAGATTGTTTAAAGTGAGCTGATATTTTTTGTGGGTCTTTTTATGGTTCGTTTTTATATATGAAAAGTTGAGTGACATAGGGAAGCCAACTTTAGTTCCTTTATACCTGAATTAATGGGAAATTTTTAAAATAAATTGAAACAATGGAACAATTTTTAAATTGACACAATACAGTGCCTCATGCACAGACATCGATGACCCAGCATTGCCCAGAAGATGTGGAGAAAGTAAAATCATTCAGTGAATTTGTGAAGGCCAGATGAGAAGATGATTTCGCAACAATATGATCATTAACACAGATGAAATTCCAGTGTACTCTGATCTCATTCCTTGATGATGGTCAATAGGATGGGTGTTAAAAGTGTGAGAATTAGCATGACTTGGGCAGATTTGAAAAAAAATCTGACTTTAATCCTTGCAGTTTCTGTTTCAGGAGATTTGTTGCCTCAAATGATAATTTTTCATAGCACAAAGAAGCTAAAAAAAGTGTTCATGAACCGAAATGATGGATTGTACATCTGCAGGAGATGGGTTGGGTTGATCAGACGATGCTGCAGTGGATTAAAGAGTTTTATCTCAAGTAAACAGTTTTATATTTTTTTTAAAATTAAATTTAAGTTGGAGTGCATTTTCCGACATGTAATTTTCAAATGATTTAAAGGTGTCCCACAACTTAAGACTCAAAAAAACGATGTGTCCCAGAACACACAGTGCACAAAAAATTACTTTAACAATTAATTTATGGTGTCCCAACATATACAGCAAATATGGTAGCTAAACTGTAGTGTAGAGGTGAGATGTGGACAGAACTTTAGAGTGTGTATGTTAGATATAAACAGTAGTTTGCAAAACGATTTATTGTTTTAAATATTATACCACTGAACCCCCCCTCACCCCGAAGCCTGCCCTCTGGTCAGAGGTGGTAGAGAGCCCAGTGGGTCAGACAACAAGACCCATCGGGTTAGAAATGTACATGTATGTGTAAAGTTTCATGGCAATCCTCCAAGTAGTTTCTTCTGAGTGATGATAAAAGATGGACCACAGACCATCCTATAAGCACTTCTGACCTGTGACCAGTTGAGCTAAAAATGCAACATAATGCAAATGACAAAGAAATCACATAAAACTAGCATGTCATATTTTCTGGATAGTACTTCTTTAGAAAATTTCACTCAAAAAAAATATTTAGTCACAATTACAATTGATCTGAATGGAAATGTCAAGTTCAATAATTATGCAGAAAATCAACTTGTACTTTATGCCTACTAGGATGTAACTTACCATCTTGCTTGTACAGTTTTATTGTTCTGTCATAAATTCTCAAGTTTACGTTGTATCTTTCCTTATTAACATAATGCTTCATTTGTTATATGCAATGTGATGCCACTGCCAATATACGAGCCTATGATTGTCAGTGTTAATCTTGAAATGTTACTTAATGCAGCTGGGTTCACAGTTTTTTTACAGACTTTTCACATCTTGTTCAATATTTATGACATAGGCCCAGGGTTGGATGGGTTGGCAAGGATGAGTTCAAGAGCAAATAGCATTTGTAATGAGCACTGAAATTTGTGAGCTTTATTGTAAAATAGCCCAAAACCTGTAATGTGCCATGACCCTATCTTAGTTAGCATCCAAGACTAGCATACTGGTGTTATACAGAGTCCCTTGGCTGTGTTGACAATACAAATGTCAGCAGGTCAAGAGTCATATGGCAGTGGAGGGAAAATACTTCTGAATCAAAGTCTTGAAGACTAAGAATGCCTTGAATGACTAACAATGCCTTGAAAGACTAACAATGCCTTGAAAACTCTCTCTCTCTCACACACACACACACACACACACACACACACACACACTTATTCTACAGGATGAAACTGAAGAAAAAAAACCACTATACCCTGCAAACTCATCTTCACCCACCAAGTTTCTGATAACCCTATCTACACCTTTGCAGATCGAACAGCTATATTGGTGCTTTGTCCAAGCAACATCTACTGGATTTCATTAGTTGCCTCCCTTAGTATGTAATGCTAACTAACCAACAGCGTGATGCATTGTACATCAGCCAAAAACGGTGGGGCAATTTATCTAAAAAGGATACTTTGTAAGTTTAACATCGAAAGTATGACTATGTACCAGAGGAAAGCCATTAAAGGTGTATTTGAGTGAAAGGTATTTGTGCAAACATGGACTGTCACTGGAAAATTGCTTATTTATCAGTCCATTCAAGTTGTGTGCTCCCCTTGTCTCGGTCACATAGGAACAGTGTTCAAATATGAACAGCTTAATTTTGATTGGATGCGGTGGCTTGCTGCCACATCCAATGACATTTACAGACCCGAAGCACAGAAATGTCTGCTCGTTACGCCAAGGTGTAGATAGGGTTATCAGAACCTTAGCTAGCAAAGATGCCTGCAAACTATGACCCCAATACTGAATAGGTTGTCTTGGAAACCATTAAACTAAAACGACTAGAGAAAAGAATAATATTTTTCTACAAAGATACAAAAGAAAGCAAACATACCCCGCTCAATTAATCACCCAAAAAGGACAACTAGAAGTCAAAGACTGTAAAATGCCTCCTCCGGATGCACCGAAACTATAAACATTTCTTGTAAGCTGTATCTAATATGAATACAGTGTATCTACTATACCTGATACTCTGCGCAGTTACAAATATCAATCACAACTGCTGAATACCTTTTCAAAATTAGTATGGTTACGACATTTTTTTTGTTTTTTTTGAAGTCTGCTGACAAAGGAAGGTAGGTCAGTACTAACACTGCTATTAGTCCTACAATGTAAGCCCTCGACCCTGATATAAATGTTTTGGGTATAACGTCACTTGGGGTATTATCAGTCAACATGTATTATTGGACAAACCAATAAAATATTTTAAAACTATTTACTGCAAAGTACTAACCTATAAATACATGATCATACGTAACTTCCGACCTCTTCCCGCCCATCATTTTGAAATACAACGATCCTCCGATCAAAGGAAAGGTGAATAATTTATTTTTTACTAGAACGAGTGATTCTTGCAGCACTTCCAGTATGCAAATAGTTAATTCCAAAACCATACTATTGCATTCCCTGAGAAATAAAATAAGCCTGACACTGTTTATGAATCTGAAATGGCATAGACCAATTCTTGTTCTGTTTTGACTGAATGTTTAATCTGGTGCCTGCATTGAACTTTGTTTGATTGGCTGAAAAATATATTGGGATACACTCAAGGGGTATTATCGGACTGCTGAAATACATGTAGCAGGTTATTAAGTACAAAAGATTGGTTAAAGTTTCACATAAATTAAGGTTGTAATGAAGATATAAACCACTTCAACTGATATTGCAGATATTTTACTTGGTATTTCAAGTAAAACTGCATTGATAATCTGATAACATTAGGAATAAGTTGAATTAATTAAGAATCAAATATGGCAATACTCTACATTAACCCTCACCACTGGAAATAAAAAAAATCTTCTCACCAACTTGTTAGTCATTATTATTATTATTATTATCTAAATATTTCATTTTAAAAAGCTTCAGCTGTCTCACCAGTACATTTCATCAATGCTGTCTAAATAAAAATGTAATACCCATTATTAAGAAGTGCTCAACAGTTTTTAACAATCCCTAGCTAGATAATCATGGACTAGTAATTAAAAAAAAAATATTCTTGTGTCATGAAACTTAAATGATGTAATTTCTTTTATTGCACTTGTGTTAATGTACAGCAAAAGAGTAATCACCTTTCTGGCAGTGTTGACATCAGCAATAAATGTGTGAATGTTTATATTAAAGACCTCATTTAAACATTTTTGAAACCCCTTCATGCAGCTTTTATATAGACAGCAACAATCATGACTCACATTTTCCAACTCGCAACATAACTAAAGCAGGCTTGATTCTAATATTTTGACTTGCCTCATCCTAATATTTTGACTTGCCTCATCAAGTAAATTTATAAGTTATACTCTACAGCTTCTTATCTGGTAACCTTGAATAAACGTTTCGGTGAAAAATGGGTAAAACAAGAAAAGAAAAAGTGAGAAGAAGATGGGATGATGTATATATGCGAGAGGCCATCAAATTTTACAACATAGAAATGGCAAAAGGCAATTGCATATCAATTAGGAAGATGGCAGAACAGTTTGGTGTCCCCAAATCCACACTGGGTGAAATGATAACTGGCTGTGTATCCTCCTTACCATCTTTAAAGCCAGGTCCCAAAACAACACTGCCTTTGGAGGAAGAAAAGAAGATAATAGAATTTATTAAGGTTACAGCCCAAATAGGGTTTGGCAGAAGCAAGCAACAGATTTTGAGTTTAGTTAGTGATATAGTAATGACAGGAAACATTCCCAATAAGTTTAAAAATGGTAGACCTGGTGATGACTGGTGGTCGGGGTTTACTAAAAGATGGCCACAGGTGCGGTTGTGCAGCCTCCAGTCATTACCCAGAGATAGGGCAATATGTCTGAATCCAACAGTAGTAAAATACTACTTCAGTCTTCTACTCGCTAAATACGAGTTAACACATGCCCCAAAGCGTATTTTTCACACTGATGAAGTAGGTATGCCTTTAGATCATAAGCCACCTAAAATTGTAAAGCTGTCTGGACAAGATGCTTATTTGCAGACAAGTGGCAGTAAAACAAACATAACCTCTGTAGCTTGTGCATCAGCCTCTGGCCTCCTCATCCCATCCCAGGTGATATTCACTAGTAAATGGGGTATGGATCATGATATGTTTCAGGGTATGCCACCTTGTACTAGAGTATGCATCAGTCCAAATGGCTGGATAGATTCAGAGCTCTTTGAAACTTGGGTAGAGCACTCTGTAAGACACATTCCACCAGTATGGTTACAGTACCCATGTCAAGTTAAATGTTGTTAGAAAATGTAAGGAGCTAGGCATAATTCTCTTTGCACTTCCTCCACACACAACACACAAACTGCAGCCACTTGATAGCGGGTGTTTCAAGCTCTTGAAGGAAAATTACAAAAGAGAATGCAAAATATTTATGGAAGAAAATCCTGGCAGAGTAGTAAGCAGGTTTGTATTTGGAAAGATTTTTAGTAAAGTTTATGCCAAAAGTCTTTTCCCATCAACCGTCATAAACTCGTTCGCTAAATGTGGTATCTACCCTCTCCAGCCAGAAGTCATCCTACAGTCCAATGATTTGGCAATGGCCCCATCACTTGTTGGAAATACAGATGTGAAAATCTCTTGTATCGCTGATGTATCAAAGGCATTGGAGCATATGGGAATATTTGACACATATACAAGGCATTCCCTACCTGTCCAACTAATGTTACATGAGAGTCCACAACTGGAAGACACACTTCATGCATCCAATGTGGCAATTCAGCACTGTCAAAATGAGCTACCTGGAACAGCAGTTGAGACCACAATAACAACTTCAGCAGAGACTCGAGTAATAACCCCATCACCAGATGCAGAAATCCTAGGATCAGACCCCACTCCAGCAGCTGAGGCCCCGAAACTATACCCACCAACTGCACTAATGGCCTTAAGTACAGCCCTTGAGCAATTTGATAAGGCACCAGAAACAGCATCTACAACAGCAGTTGTGGACAAAATAACATTCCCGTCACCATTAGATAAGGACCAAGTAGTATCCATAACAACATCTGCTGTTGATGACATTTTGAATAAGTCCATCTCCAACATGTTTGACAACTGAGTTTGCAGTATCTAAAGCCAAGAAAAGAAAAATAATTGTCCATGCCAGAGCGCTCAGAGGACGAGTGGCTTCACCAAGCAGAAGCAGAAGAAAAGAAAAAGAATGAAGCAAATGAAGAAAAGGAAAGGAGAACAAAAGAAAGAATTATGCAAAGAATGGAAAAAGAACTGATGAAAAAATCTCAGAAAATCACCAAGAAATCATTTAAAATAAGACTGTTCCAAAACGAAGAGATGAGGTGAATTTGGAAGCAGGTAATGAAAAAGATGTTGAATGCCCTCACTGCTTGGGTGTATTCAGTCAGGAGGTTGCTGAAGAGACTGAGCGAATGTGGGTCTGCTGTGATGTCTGCCAGAAGTGGATGTATGAGGAATGTCTTCCAGTTGGGTTCTCAGTTGAGATGGACAAGCCTTTCAAATGACCTACATGCATTTGAATGCTGAAGTCATGTTCTTTATATTTATCTATGCAATTGTCCTACATGCATTTCAATGCACAAGTTGTGTTCTCTGTATGTATCTAAGCAACTGTGGAAAAGAAACTGGTAAAACAATTTTTTACACAAAGTTGCACTAAGCAGATAAATGCTCTCAAAACAGTTTCCTGATTGCCAAGTCAGAAACAGATTGTTAGTATTTAATATATATCTCTCTCAACAAAGGATGTCAGTGGAGACAGTGCACATATCTGCATGCAAGACTGAGTTGTTACCATGACAACTGTCATAAACAGAATACATAAAGTCATGACATTTTTGTATCAAGTTTATGAAAATTAAAGCCAAATATTTACTTCATCTGCAATTAAAACAAATTGAACATAACATTAAATTTAATTGTGTGATAATCTTCATAACTGGTCAATCAGAATTTTTTTTATATCTTACAGTAGTATCAATTTATACATATTGATTTCAAATGAGTAACAAATCATCTCCTAGAGTGGTGATAATATACTTGATAGTTGTAGGCATGCACCACTATGGTAATAAACAGCTGGCAGTTGGAGCTGCATACAGACAGGAGCTTAAGCCTTTAAATCTATACGATCAAGATGCAGTAGCAGTCTTTGATGGCCCCAAAAAAGTTGGGAACTTCACGTGTGACTCCACTAAATTTATTTTCAAGATATTGCAGGAAAACAGCCATACTACTAACATTCTGATCAAGGCCAAATATGATGCAGAGGTTGTAAGCAGAAAAACTGGTCCACAGCAAATATGTGTAGCTGCATTTAGATGCAAACCTAGTCATGTAGATAAAATGAAGAACCTTTTCAAAGAGTTTCCAAACACAGACGCTTTGTTTATGTAGTTCACAACCTTTTGTACTGTTGTAATTATATTTTCTGTTGTAAATATTTGTTTTTGAAATGAGTATAAAAATGAAAAGAAAAACACTTTCTCCCCAATAATTTCCTTTCATTTGTTTCAAAGATATGTTAATTATAATTGTAAATTTTTTTTTCATATTTAATTGTTTAGTCATTTTTGTGGGTGAATATTTAATTCATAATCTGTTAAAGCTATAATTCATTTTTACATGTATAAGAATAAGGTTCATTTAATAAATTTAAAGGTGTTGTTCTAATACCTTCAGCTTTGGGTACATTACATGAAATGAAAAGAAACACTTCAATGTATAATATATATATTGTATACTTTTACAATGCAAAGTCATTCATTTACATTTATAGCAATAGATGTAACTGCAATATCCGTTATTAAAATCACAGTAGACTGATAAATATAACAAAATTTGTCCATATTAACATTATTTTTCTATAGTTTATTTATTGTGTTAGTAAATTAGATATGTTAGGGCACAGGGGTTCGTTACAAAGAAAATTAGGAGTATCCGTCTATGAATCAATGGATGGGAGGTGGGGAGGGTCTAACCTGTAACAATGTTATATTGGTTTGACACCCCCACCCCCCCATCCTTTGATTCATGGACGGATACTCCTAATTTTCTTTGTAACGAACCCCTGTGCTGCAAAACAGCAATCGAGGTTATTGGCTAACGTTTTATTCCACCTGGCAGGAAAAACTTAAACAAATAAGTCTTAATATTGCGTTCCATTTAATAGTCGTCCGATAATACCCCGAGTGACGTTACACAGTAATGTAGGCCTACTATAAATACAAATGTTACAGTACATCTCCATTCCATCACAGGGGTTCGTTGCAAATAAAAATTGGAGCCTAACCTGTAATAATATATTATTACAGGTTAGGCTCCTATTTCTATTTGTAACGAACCCCTGTGATTCCATTGGTTTTACAATGGAAAACACTGGTAAGAGTTTAATTATAGTTACCATTTGTGTTGTACCTGATAAACAGTTTCAAAAATGTAGTAATTAATGGTAAACATAAGAATAATATTTTGTACACATCGAAGACAAATAGGCTATTGCACTTTCCGTCTCTCGAGTAAAGTTAGGAGGTAGAAAAGTATTTTGAGTTTTGCACTGTATTTTGTATTTACATTTGTTTAGTTCTGTATATCTTGTTTTATACTGTTAATTCAAAGACAGAAACTTTATTAGTATTTGAACATCTATTTGTAACGATATTTAATCGACCATTTGTTGCAATAAACCATACAAGAAATACGAATTTTATAGTTCACTAATAACTTTATATGAAGCTCCATTTCCGGTTAGTGGTGAAGCGGAGAACATATTTGTACAAAACAAAGGTTGTTATTGTAAATTATTATTATCATTAAATCAGATCGAGCTATTTAGTTTTGCCTAATTAAACTTTGTTATTTAAACCATTATTTCAGGTAATTTATTTTGGGTTTTGGAGGAAAACGTAAAATGAAGTTTTAATGTAATAGCGTCACTCATTTTCGAGGATCAAACATCGTGATATGACAGGACGTGGATCACAATTATTTTTCCTATATAGTCTGCACATTTGTTTCTAAATACTGAACTTACCACTGTGTCAAAATCATATTAAATCATGTGTTGATCTAATGTACTTTCAAAGATCAACTTGCGGTTATCTGGCATTTTTATTTAGAGGCAGGGCTGTAAACAAAGCAACATGTAATTGGTCACAGATTTCACTTCTGGATCAGCATCAGTGCCTAATTACTCACTTTGCACTGTCGCCAAAATACACACAGACAACTACACTTATTTTCTAATGAAGAAACAATTACCTTTAAAACATGACCAAGACTGAGAACACTTATTTTTATCCACTAAATTATTTGCCAAACAATAGGTATGTGTCATTCTCCTGTGATTATCATGTAAGCAACAGATCATAAACTTTGCTTGTGGGTGTTACATTTTAATTACTTTGTTCATGCTTTCAACAAAATCCTCCTGGTGGTTGGTCATTAGAGACGAGTGCATTTTATTTCCAAATATACCTCACAATGAAATCTCACAAGTTATTAACACCTTAAAATAAGTGACATGTATCTTTGACAAGCAGTCTGCAACTCACAAACATTTAAGTATGTATAAATGTTATCACTAAAATGTAACAGATAAGCTAAAATATAAATATTTATTCGTTATGTGTCAGAATTTGTAACTGACCTTGATGTGACTGCGAGATGGAAATGACAGGGATGGCACTGGCATTAAAAAAGTTGTCACCCCAAAAAATCACCAACCTCAATATTTTGTTGCAAATTTTCAAAAAAATGTCACCATTTTCATAATGCAGTCCTACCCATTTATCTTGATATCCCTGTTACCAAGGTAATATTGTCAACTTAAGTGGATGTAGAGATAAGTGGGGGAGGGTTACAAAAATGAAATTTCACATATAAGTGAAATTCATAAGAAGTGACCTAATGTCAGTTAGTAGGATTTAACTAAGAGAAAATAAACAATTGGAATTTTGATTAATTGAAGTCATAACTAATCTGAAATACATGTGTGTATTGACAACTTACAACTGTGTAGAAGAATCCATAATGAATAATGTACTGTACATGAAAACTCCATAAATTCAAATATGGATCACATGTTAGAAGATGTATGTATCATTCACATCATTTTAGAAAAATAATTTGTATGTACATGTATATAAAAAATATTAGTGCTCATTTGATTTATCCCGCTGTCAACAAACACGTGTCACTAGCAATTCAATGAGATATTCATGGTTGCCAGTACCACATGGACCCTGGCCGAGTCATACCAAAGACTGGTCAGCCTGGTGTCAGGATAATGTTTGGGACATCATGCTACATGTGTGCAGCATGATGCCTCAGAGCTAGACATCACTATAAACTCACACTGCAGACACCATAACGATATGATTGAAAAATTGTTAAAGCTACATTAAAAATCCAAAACACACACAGTAGCATGTGGCTTTGTAGTTGTGTTTACATAGCACATGTACATGGCCTAGATTTTGGTTAGCTGGAGATGTCTAACATGTTGCCGAGGTTACCAAGGGGATGAGGCTGTTAACAGGGAAATGAAAACTTGTGAACAAAATAAAAGGTTTAACAAACATCTTTGCGACCAAATATATATGGTTTCAAAAGATCCAAAATATAATTTGCGTTTTATGCCACCTGTTTTAGCAGTTGTAAGCCTAAACATTTTTCTTGCGAAGTAGAGACTTTCACAGCACAATAAAAGTGTTTGAATCACTTTGGAAAATGCAACAATCAATCAGCTTCCATTGGTTTTATTTAAGTTTGTTGCTGACTTCCTGATGAAAGGTACTTTGTTTTTATTGAAGAATTTAGTGGGCTTGCATTGATGAAGGATGCATGTGTTATTGAAAGTCACTGCCAAATGCTAACTTTTGAGGACCAAACAAATGCTGGTTTGTTATTTTTGTTATTGCAGTGGTAACATCAAATAATTGTAGTAGAGCATTGATTGAGACAGGCTTATTGGGGTTTTTTTTGTTGTTTTATTTGCTTAAAATTTATACAGAACAATCAGTGCTTCAAAGGTAGTCAGTTTTCTTTGAAGTTCCAACAAAACGTGTCTTTTGGTACATTTAAAAAGAAAACAAAAATAACCATCACTTGGTTGATTGCAACCATTCCTGTTACTGTCTTTGGAGATTAATTGATTGTAGCTTATCCAGTAGACTGACTATCTGAGTGTATCAGAGTTTTTGGATTATGATGTTAAGAAGCGTTTGTCAATATGAACAAATGATTTATGTAACAATGGATACCTGCCAGTGCATTTAATATCCAAGTTTGCAGCTTCCTTTCATTGTGCCTTTGAATTTCTCCACCCCAAACCCAAGATTGTTTTTCCAAGTTTAAACAGCCAAAAATTGTTGTCGCAAAAAAATTGCAAGATGGTATATTTTGTTGCCAATAAGCTACAAAAATCACAAATTTGTGACATTGGCAAAGCCTAGCGCCATCAGTGCATACAATAGATAGAATAAACTTATGTAATTATGGAAGAATGCAGTACATACAAATACTAAATAAAGCTGCTGATATATATCCTGTGGTGAGACTGCAGGGTATAAAACTTGCAGAGCATAAAGTATAATGAAAGGAACATCGCCCCTGTCCCTACCTCCCTCCATCCCTATATCTCTCTCTCTCTCTCTCTCTCTCTCTCTCTCTCAGTGCTTTGGATTTGCCCACAGGCAAGTACCATGGAAACTTGAACTTGCCCCAGCTGAATTCGAGTTTTTACTGGGAGCTGGGCAAGTGGATTTGTAAATCCGTGATTGTACTAGATACTAATAGTACCAACGCAAACTTACATACTACAAAATGGAATGGATCATGTCAGATTTATGATTTAACTGAGTATATCACACACATGTGCACACAAGTATATTTAATTGGGGTCCACAACCACTGATTATGTATATATACATGTATGTGTGTGTGTGTGTGTGTGTGTGTAGAGAGAGATAATATGGATAAACCTGTACCATTTCAGTTTTATGACCATGTAATTGTTATTTATGATTGCAGTGAAAAATGGAAGATCAGATCAGAAGGCTCTTAATTCTGTATGGAAGTCAGACAGGGACTGCCCAGGACGTTGCAGAGAGACTAAGTAGAGAAGCAAAACGCATGCATTTTACTGTCAGAGTTGTAGCCGTTGACTCTTATCAAGTTGTAAGAACTCTTTTTAATTCTAGTAATATAGTCTAGGACAAGTCCTAAGTCCAGTAAAATGAGGCAAATTAAAATGCTTTGTAACACTTTTGTTATAACACATCAATGCAAAGAATAAATTAGTATGTATGATTAGTACTTAGAAGTAAAATGGAAAAATTAATAGAGAGATGTTTGTCTTATTCAAAGGCTTGTCAGGTCTGGTTTATGACCCTACTGATTGCAGTAGATGCTTCTTGATTTGGTCATGTCTACCTATCCATCTATCTGTTCTGAGAAACTTGTTAACAAAATTGTGCAAATACCACTTAACCCTTTATCTTGCATAAGCGCTTTTGGATGCCTCTGCTGCAATCCAGTGGAAGCACCTTTGGATGCCTCTACTGCACTTGATTGGAAGTACTTTTTGACACTTCTACTGCATTCCATTGGAAGCACTCTTGGATGACTCTACTGCATTCCAGTGGAAGCGCTTTTGGACACCTCTGCTGCATTCCAGTTGAAGCCGTTTGGGTGCCTCTACTGCATTCCAGTGGTAGAGCTTTATGACACAAGGGTCCAGTTCGCGTACAAGCACATTTGGATGCCTGTACCCCACCTACATAAAAGCACATTTTGACACAGCTAGTGAATGTCAGCAATTTTAAGGTGGTTTGTATCACATCACCTTCAGAGAAAACCCTCTTATTCAGAACTATAGGCATTGAGGTAAATAACCTTTAGACCACATCATGTGGTTGCTATTTTAGATATAGTTGTAATCTGCTGTTTGAAGTAACTGGTACAGATATGAAGATCAGATTTTATTCTTAAACCTGTATATAGATAATAAATATGTACAAAAATGGTAAAACAAATAAAAATTTATGTTGAACTTAATATATAGTACACTTTTGTGATGGCCTTATCATCATTGGTGTTTGCGTTCAGTTTTTGCATTAGTTCAGTTTCTATTACACTGTTGTATGTATATATAGTCATGAAACTGGATGGATATGTTCATCTTGGAGTGTATCACTCACCACATGCAGAAGTGAGTCACAGTGACCAACTGTACATGTTCCACTGATTTTTGGTTAAGTTTTTGCATTTAGCTCAGTTTCTCAGGCACTTTTGTATCTACAGTGTTTCCCAGGTATATTCATCTTGGAGGGTCCTACTCACCATTTTCAAAATAGGTCACATTGACCTACTTTTATTGATGTAGTTCTTGGATTTTGTCATGACAGCAGGTGTCAATACATTCTGAAGCATTTTCATTTACAGACTATTAGGACTATTAGGACTATTAGGACTTGGACTTTTTGTTTTGTTAAAATTCTTGCTAGCATTATGAAGAAAAACCATTTGGGATTGACAAAGGAAATTGTTTAAGTCTAGAATATACACATCGTTGAACTCTTTGGACTTTGAATTTTTGGCTTATTTTTGCTTGTTAGCACAAGTAAAATTTTGTTTGTTTTATTTGTTTTAAGATATAGACGACCTTATTAGATGCATAGGCCATTGCAGGGCTGAATTTCACATTTGCAGGGCTGAATTTCACCTTTGCAGGGCTCGATATTAAATTTTTCAGTATTAGCAACATATTGAGAGTTGTAACATTCTTTACTAAAATGATTCTACAGTTTACTTGCATTTCAGAATTGTAACTAGCCAAATGCTAATTTGCTGACATGGCAGTTTCTAGCCCCGATTTTGTAAATGTTTGGACTTCAATTTTTTTGCGCAAAATGTTTCTTAGCAAAAAAAATTCCTCAGGGTAGATAAATTAAATTTGGTATGCATGTTTTTATGTATGTATAGATGCCATGTTTCTGTGTATGCCTGTGTGTAGGCATAGATGCTACATTTGTATGTATGTATAAATGCCATGTTTGTGTGTATGTATAGATGCCATGTTTGTGTGTAGGTATAAATCAAATGCCATGTTTGTGTGTATCTATAAATGCCATGTTTGTGTGTAGGTATAAATGCCATGTTTGTGTGTATGTATAAATGCCATGTTTGTGTGTATGTATAAATGCCATGTTTGTGTGTATGTATAAATGCCATGTTTGTGTGTAGGTATAAATCAAATGCCATGTTTGTGTGTATCTATAAATGCCATGTTTGTGTGTATCTATAAATGCCATGTTTGTGTGTAGGTATAAATGGCATTTGTTTGTGTGTATCTATAAATGCCATGTTTGTAGGTTTAAATGCCATGTTTGTGTGTAGGTATAAGTGCCATGTTTGTAGGTTTAAATGCCATGTTTGTGTGTAGGTATAAATGCCATATTTGTGTGTATGTATAAATGCCATGTTTGTGTGTATGTATAGATGCCATGTTTGTGTGTATGTATAAATGCCATATTTGTGTGTATGTATAAATGCCATGTTTGTGTGTATGTGTGTATGTATAGATGCCATGTTTGTGTGTAGGTGTAAATGCCATGTTTGTGTGTATGTATAAATGCCATGTTTGTGTGTATGTATAAATGCCATGTTTGTGTGTATGTATAGATGCCATGTTTGTGTGTAGGTGTGTATGTATAGATGCCATGTTTGTGTGTATGTATAAATGCCATATTTGTGTGTATGTATAAATGCCATGTTTGTGTGTATGTGTGTATGTATAGATGCCATGTTTGTGTGTATGTCTGTGTAGGCATAGATGCTACATTTGTATGTATGTATAAATGCCATGTTTGTGTGTATGTACAGATGCCATGTTTGTGTGTATGTATAAATGCCATATTTGTGTGTATGTATAAATGCCATGTTTGTGTGTATGTCTGTGTAGGCATAGATGCTACATTTGTGTGTATGTATAAATGCCATGTTTGTATGTATGTATAAATGCCATGTTTGTGTGTATGTATAAATGCCATATTTGTGTGTATGTGTGTATGTATAGATGCCATGTTTGTGTGTATGTATAAATGCCATATTTGTGTGTATGTATAAATGCCATGTTTGTGTGTATGTGTGTATGTATAGATGCCATGTTTGTGTGTATGTCTATGTAGGCATAGATGCTACATTTGTATGTATGTATAAATGCCATGTTTGTGTGTATGTACAGATGCCATGTTTGTGTGTTATGTATAGATGCCATGTTTGTGTGTTATGTATAGATGCCATGTTTGTTTGTAGGTATAAATGCCATGTTTGTGTGTAGTTGTAAATGCCATGTTGGTGTGTAGGTGTAGGTATAAATGCCATGTTTGTGTATAGGTATAGATGCCATGTGTATAGATGCCATGATTCGATTTTCATGCAAATATAACAATATTTAAAATGTTTCTAATTTTTGAGACTCGGAACTGTTTTGGTCTGCATGTTAGCAGTGGGGCATATGTATTTTACAGACCAATCTTTTTTGTGCTGGGAGCAGAAAGTTTGATAGATTCCTTTATTACATGGAGCTCTCCCTCATTATAATGAGGTAGTGTTGTCCATAACTGCCAACAGTATTATGTACCAAGCCATGGTGATGGGAGAATAATAAACAATTCAATGGCTGGATGTATGTGGGAGGGGGATGGGAATGAAATAAACAAAATGCCAGTCATACATATTGTAATAATGTCAGTTCAGGTAAGTTAAATATTTTTTCACTTCAGAATATTTGAAAATTAAACTTTGTCAAATAATCATGTTTTAAAAAGGTAATGTGAATATTAATACTAAGCTTTGTATTGTGTTTTTTAAAACCTATATTGTCATTCATGTTGTAGACCCATATTGTCTTTCACTTGTTTATTCAAGGGTTTGACATTCTGTCTATTTGAAAAATGAATGGTAATGGGGAAATGCATGATTATAAATTTTAAGTTGATTTTTTTTTAAGCAAATTATAATTCAATATTGCATATTTGCTTTAGATTTTTATTCTGTTACATTGTATTTAAATATGGTAATATCTGGTTGCATTTATTTGGCTATTTTCAGGCCAACTTGATAAACGAGTCTGTTGTTGTTTTTGTCTGTGCCACAACTGGACAAGGTGATCCCCCAGATAACATGAAGGTAAGCTTTTATTTCTTTATCAGACAATTACTAGAGGTGTCGCTGTCTTAGCTTTTTGATTCAGGATCCTCTCTCAGTTTCTTTAAAGGTGTCATTGTCTTAGCTTTGTTTGTCAGTATCTTTTCTCCATTAGTTTAAAGGTGTCATTGTCTTAGCAACCTCTCCGGTGGCCTGGTGGTTAGAACATCTGCCTCAGATGCGGGAGGTCTCAGGGTCAAACCCCGGTTGAGTAATACCAAAGACTAATAAAAATGGCACTAACAGTTGCTTCACAAGGCACTCAGCATTAAAAGGTTAGTGTTAGGACTGGTTGGCCTGGTGTCAGGATAATGTGACAGGGTGGGACATTATGCTGCATGTCTGCTGCATGATGCCCCAGTGCTAGACATCACTATAAACTGCCACACTGCAGACATTGTAGCGATATGACTGAAAATTTTTAAAGCTACATTAAAAATCCAAAACACACACACACACACACACACACACACACACACACACACACACACACACACACACACACACACACACACACACACACTGTCTTAGCTTATCTAGTCAGTGTCTTCTCTTATTTTGTTCAAAAATATTTTTGTCTTAGCTTTCCTAGTCAATGTATATTCTCTCCTTTTCTTTTAAGGTGTCATTGTCTTAGCTTTTTTAGTCAGTGTCTTATCTCATTTTGTTTAAAGGTGTCATTGTCTTAGATTCTGTGGTCAGGATCTTCTCTCAGTTTGTTCATAGGTGTCATTGTCTTAGCATATTTTAGTCAGTTATCTTCCCTCATTTTGCTTAAAGGTGTCATTGTCTTGGCCTTTTTGGTCAGGATCTTCTCTCATTTTATTCAAAGGTGTCATTGTCTTTAGTCAGCTTTTTTAGTCAGTGTCTTCTCTCAGTTTGTTTAAAAGTGTCATTGTCTTAGCTGTTCTAGTCAGTGTCTTTGCTCATTTTTTTAAAGGTGTCATAGTCTTAGCTTTCCTAGTCAGGATCTTCTCTGATTTTGTTCAAAGAGGTGTCATTGTCTTAGCTTTCCTAGTCAGTGTCTTCTCTCATATTTTGTTTAAAGTTGTCTTAGCTCTCCTAATCAAATGTGTCATTGTCTTAGCTTTTCTAGTCATTGTCTTCTCTCAGTTTTTTTAAAGGTTTCATTGTCTTAGCTTTCCTAATCAAGATCTTCTCTCGTTTTGTTGAAAGGTATCTTTGTCTTAGCTTTCCTAGTCAGTGTCTTCTGTCATTTTCTTTTAAGGTGTTATTGCTCTAGATTTCCTAGTCAGTGTCTTCTGTCATTTTGTTTTAAGATGTTATTGTTCTAGATTTTCTAGTCAGTGTCTTCTGTCATTTTGTTTTAAGATGTTATTGTTCTAGATTTCCTAGTCAGTGTCTTCTCTCATTTTGTTCAAAGGTGTTGTTGTCTTAGCTTTCTAGTCAGTGTATTCTCTCAGTTTGTTCCATGGTGTTGTCATAGCTTTCTTAGTCAGTGTCTTCTCTCAGTTTGTTTAAAGGTGTCATTGTCTTAGCTTTCCTACTCAGTGTCTTCTCTCAGCTTGTTCAAAGGTGTTGATGTCTTAGATTTTTTAGTCAGGACGTTCTCTCGTTTTGTTCACACATTCTGTAGTTGCAAGACAAAAGAGGTGAGAAAGCTATCTCCTGGTTACTTGTCTAAACCCATTATTGATCATCTTCTACAACTTATTTGGGACTTGATTAAAAAAATTTCACCATCTGACTTTATTGGAAGTGTCAGTCTATTAGGTGTTTTTCATTTTCACCATCTGACTTTATTGGAAGTGTCAGTCTATTAAGTGTTTTTCATTTTCACGATCTGACTTTATTGGAAGTGTCAGTCTATTAGGTGTTTTTCATTTTCAGTGTAGTAAGTTGCCTTGTTATCAATTAATACAAAATTTTTCAAACATTAGATTAGAATAAAATATTGTTCTTCATTGAAATTATGTAGTATAGTGTTTTTAAAGAAAATCTCTCTGGAATGTCTTTTTTGGTTAAATTTCACAAATATATGGCCACATTTTCAGGGAAGAATCCCTGATGTGTGTGTCTGTTTGTGTCTATGTGTCTCAAATCTCAACTTCTGCTGGACATTGTGTCACTGCCTTCTCCCCCTCTCCCCCTGCTGATGCATTGAATTTTTTAGTGACCATTGTCTTTGGAACATTGCCTTAATCATGCATTTCTATACACATAATTAAAGATCCACATTAATTTTTCATTCAACAAAACAACTTTCTTGACTGGAAACACTTCTGGTTCAACCATATGCATAGAAAATGGTAAATTGGATGACTGAAAGCCTTGTATTACAGTGTAATTGCCTTTTTTATTGGAGGCCAATTGCCTTTTATTGGAGGCCAGCTGCCTTTTATCAGGTTAGTTGCCTTTTAACAGTAGCCAGTTGCCTTTTATTGGAGGTTAGTTGCCTTTTATCAGAGGTTAGTTGCTGTTTATCAGAGGTCAGTTTTTTTTCTTATTGGTGGCCAATTGCCTTTTATTGGAGGCCAGTTGCCTTTTATTGGAGGCCAGCTGCCTTTAACAGGTTAGTTGCCTTTTAACAGAAGTCAGTTGCCTTTTATTGGAGGTTAGTTGCCTTTTATTGGAGGTTAGTTGCTGTTTATCAGAGGCCAGAGGTCTTTTATTGGAGGTTAATTGCCTTTTATCAGATATCAGTTGTCAGTTGCCTTTTATCAGATGTCAGTTGCCTTTCATCAGAGGCCAGTTGCCGTTGGATCATCTTCATCCTTACATGTTAAATTTAAAACTATCTTCCAAGAAATATGATCATTGTGATAAAAATTGCCCATGTTAAATTGAAAACAAAAATAAGTATATGATACAATAAATAATGAGTTATGTTAGGTTTGAACACTGAGAATTTGTGAATATAAAAATAGAAATAGCAGATAGGTCAGGAAATATACAAGTCAGAAAAGTACAAATATATGTCAGGTAGTACATGCACTGTATGTTAGGAAATGGCAATTATCTCAGGAAATATACACACAGGGTTCCCAAAGGTCCTGGAATCATGACAAAGTTTTGAAATTTAAAAATAAATTTCAAATTTTTGAAAATCATGGAAATTGACAAAACCTTGCTAAGTTTGGAAGTCATGGAATTTCGGACACTTGAGATAAAAAGTTGATAACTGCTAATTTTATAGAGCACCAAGCATCGATTCAAAATTTTTTTGAACAAAACATAATAGCAATTGATAAATGGTTTAATTTCATAGATATTGTGGTACTTGAGTTTTGTGTGTTTGTGTGCATGTGATTTTGCATTTTTAATGTAGCTTTTACAAATTTAATCATATCGCTATGATGTCTGCTGTGTGGTATTTTATAGTGATATCTAGCACTGGGGCATCATGCAGACATATAACATCATGTCCCACCAAGTCACATTATCCTGACAGCAGGCCAACCAGTCCTAACACTAACCTCTTAATGCTGATAACCAAGCAAGGCAGCAGCTAGTAAAATTTTTATAAGACTTTGGTACATCTTGGCTGGGGTTTGAACCCGTGACCTTCCACATCCAAGGCAGACATTCTAATCACTTAGGACACTGAAGCAATTGAAAAGGTTAGAAAAGACATGGAATTCGTTTTTGTTAAGTCTGTAGGAACCGGTACACATGTCAAGAAATAGCAAATATGTCCAGAAAATCACACAAGGAAGCTGCTGATCATTATAGCTTTTTTGACTAAGTAAACTCATGCAGTATAATCTAATAAATGACCTACTACTCATGCAGTATAATCCAATGAATGACCTACTACTCATGCAGTATAATCCAATGAATGACACTCATGTAATGTAATCCAATGAATGACCTACTACTCATGTATGTAATCCAATGAATGACCTACTACTCATGTATGTAATCCAATGAATGACCTACTACTCATGCAGTATAATCCAATGAATGACATACTACTCATGCAGTATAATCCAATGAATGACCTACCACTCATGTATGTAATCCAATGAATGACCTACTACTCATGCAGTATAATCCAATGAATGACATACTACTCATGCAACATAATCCAATGAATGACATACTCATGTAATGTAATCCAGTGATTGACATACTACTCATGCAACATAATCCAGTGAATGACCTACTACTCATGTATGTAATCCAATGACTGACCTACTACTCATGCAGTATAATCCAGTGAATGACCTACTATTTATTCATGCAGTATAATCCAGTGAATGACATACTACTCATGCAACATAATCCAATGAATGACATACTACTCATGTAATGTAATCCAGTGAATGACCTACTACTCATGCAGTATAATCCAATGAATGACCTACTACTCATGTAATGTAATCCAATGAATGACCTACTACTCATGCAGTATAATCCAATGAATGACCTACTACTCATGTAATGTAATCCAGTGAATGACCTACTACTCATGCAGTATAATCCAATGAATGACATACTCATGTAATGTAATCCAATGAATGACATGCTACTCATGCAGTATAATCCAATGAATGACATACTACTCATGTAATGTAATCCAATGAATGACCTACTACTCATGCAGTATAATCCAATGAATGACCTACTACTCATGCAGTATAATCCAATGAATGACCTACTACTCATGTAATGTAATCCAATGAATGACCTACTACTCATGCAGTATAATCCAACGAATGACATACTACTCATGTAATGTAATCCAGTGAATGACATGCTACTCATGCAGTATAATCCAATGAATGACATACTACTTGTGTAATGTAATCCAGTAAATGACCTACTACTCATGCAGTATAATCCAATGAATGACATACTACTCATGTATGTAATCCAATGAATGACCTACTACTCATGTATGTAATCCAATGAATGACCTACTACTCATGCAGTATAATCCAGTGAATGACCTACTACTCATGTATGTAATCCAATGAATGACCTACTACTCATGTATGTAATCCAGTGAATGACCTACTACTCATGCAGTATAATCCAATGAATGACCTACTACTCATGTATGTGATCAAATGAATGACCTACTACTCATGTACTGTAATCCAATGATTGACCTACTGCTTGTGCAGTATGATCCAATGAATGACCCTACTGTGATCATCGCTCCGGTGGCCTAGTGGTTAGAGTGTCAGCCTCAGATGCGAGAGGTTGTGGGTTTGATCCCCAGCCGAGTCATACCGAAGACTTATAAAACTGGTACTAACAGCTGCCTTGCTTGGCACTCAGCATTAAGAGGTTAGTGTTGGGACTGGTCAGCCTGGTGTCAGAATAATGTGACTGGGTGGGACATTATCCTACATGTCTGTGGCATTATGCCCCAATGCTAGACATCACTATAAACTGCCACACTGCAGATATCATAACGATATGACTGAAAAATTGTTAAAGCTACGTTAAAAATCCAAATTGTGCGAGTGCACACACACACACACACACACACACACTACTTTGATCTGATAAATAATAGTAGGATAGTTCAGTATGTGTGCCATTGCATAATTACCATTATATATGACTAAAACCAGCTGGAAAAGGGGGGGGGGGCCCTCTTAAAAATCATGATGTCATTACTTCTTCTTCTGAATGATATCCAATAAGGCCATAAATGAAAATGGTGCCATTCTGACCTACAATGTGACCACTACAATGGCCAGCTGGAAAATCTTATCATTATTTATTCTAGATGGCTGGTCGTACATCGTACTTTCACCAGAAATCTTCCTATCATGTCCTGAATGGAAATTTTGTACATCAGATATCCAATATGGCCATGATCACAGCCATCTTGAAAATCGTGTTATTGTTACTCTTCTTTTAATGGAAAGTCATCTCAGCATGGGGTTTTCTCTAGAAAACTTCTTATAATGTCTAGTTGGACCTCAATGGAAATGGTTGAGCATCTTATGGCTACCATGATGGTAGCCATCTTGAAAATCTCCTTATAGTTTCTCCTATTAAATTGAAAGTCATTTTGACATTTGGTTTTCGTTACAAGAGTTCTTTGGTGCCTAGTTGGTCCTAAATGAAAATCATGCAAACTGATGCTCAATATGCCACCATGGTGGCCAGTTTGAAAATATTCTTATGTCTTCTTGTCCCAAATGGATGGCTATATAAAAATGGACTTTTCACTAATAGACTTCTTATGATACCTAGTTTGTCCTAAATGAAAATGATGCCAGTTGTACATCCAATATGGCAGAGATAATGACTGGCTTGAAAATCTTCATCTCACTACTCCCTCATACTGACATGGGTTTTTCACCAAAAGATTTTGATGATGCCTACTTGGTCCTAAATAAAAATAGTGCCAGTCTGACATCCAGTATGCACAACACAGCAGCTAATTTGAAAATCTTGTTATCACTGAAGAATATCAGAGATGGTTTAAACACTCAAAAGTTTCATTTTAAAAAATTGAATTCCTGGAAATACTTTTTGCCAAGTACAGCATCAGTCCCTTGAATGGACTCTTACTTTTTTGCCAAGAACAGCATCGGGGCCCCGAGTGGCCGAGTGGTCTAAAGCGCTGATCGTTACGGATCACTGCCATCTCACCTCTGTCTGTGTGAGTTCGAGTCCAGGCTCGGCTAATGTGGGTACGTGAGAAAGCCTGCCAGTAGCTTCTCGTGGGTCGGTGGTTCTTCCCGGGGTTTTCCAGGGTTCTTCCTCCACCATTAATACTGGCTGCCATATATAGCCTATCTTGTGCTGAAAAATGGCGTTAAACCCTATAACAACAACAACAACAAGAACAGCATCAGTACCTTCATGGGGCTGTTTTTTTTTTTACCAAGTAGCACCAGTACCTTCAAGGGACTCTTCTCATAATCTTCCTGGCTTGCCAGATTTGCTCAGTGACATAATTGCAGAAGTTGTAATTTTGTAATAGATACTTATAACTGTAAAAAATACATGCACCACAAAGAATATTTATCTCCAAGTATGCCCCTTACCCTTATGAAGATCTCTACTTATCACATGTCTATCGAAAGCTCTAAACTTTATGTACAAAGCGAAGAATGTAACCTATGAATCAGGAACAGATTGCCTGGGTTACTGTAACTAGTGCTCACAATGCTTTAACACACATGTACATATGATTTTAAAATACCATTTTGGATATGTAT
>JAECUM010043248.1:0-14133 GCA_016617855.1 Megalonaias nervosa
CGTGGTGTGAGGACTGGGGGTTAGTGACCTCATGTATCTGCAGACAGTGATGTTAAGTTCTGCATCTACCAAACAAATATAAAGTCCATTGTTTTAGGTTAATTGTACCTTTTGGAGTACAAGAGGTTCATACTATTTGGTATATTGACCTTTGACCTAGTTATTACATAATATGATATGATGTGATTTATCCCATATCACCCATGTGAACTTCAATAAGTGCTGATGTGAATAAAATACAAGTCCTAGTTGAAGCAAGTTATTTTATTCCCAAAATGTAGTTTGGTAGTAAAGCACAAATATGAAAACAGCAGCTGAAATACTTCAAAGACCATTACATACATATGTAATATAAGACACAGCTTGGTACCTCATAAAATTGTTTTTGACAAGCGAGACTAAGTACACTTGTTACTTGTACAGTCCCAAGCTATATCACAGATTATTGAAAAAAATTAAGGTTGGCTTTAGGTATAACGGTACCAATTGTACAACCCCAGGTGGGCGGAGCTTAAGGTGTAGGGAACATTGCATTCAGAAATAAACCACAAAACTAGCTGTGATTGGTGCATTATGTAAGGGTTGTACTTTCTGTTAGGCTTAAAAAAATGTTGAGCCTCTTGGCAACATGTGAGATTATGTTAATTCATAACTATATCACATTTTGTATTTTTTATGATTTTTTTAAAATGTGGTACACATGACTGAAAATGTGTCTGGTGTAACTAGATAACTCTTACCCCTGTCTAGTTCCAGCAGAGTTATCTCTCTTAAATGCAATGGAGTACCTGGTTCTGTCCTTGTCAAATTGACAATCTAACATTGTTCTCTGTGACAGTGGGTGACATACATGCTGAGGTAGGATAGAAAGTATATTTATTTCACAAAACATTAGCATTGAGGTCTATGGAAAAACAATTGGTACCGTGATACCTAAAGGGAAGAGCAGCCTCCCAGTGTATCCATAGAAACACATACATGTGGGCGGCATTTATGAACTGTACTAGTTAGATGTAGGAAAACAAATGGATGCTGAACATTTCTAGTCAAATAGTGACAGTCTTTTAAGAATAAAATGTATGAAATCTTCAGAAAATAGCACAAGTTGACTTTGGATGGTGGCTTTTGATAACTATAGCTATGACAGACATATACTTGTATTGCCTGAAGGCTTTATGTATGTGTAGGCAGCTCTCAGATTGGCATATATGCAACAAAATAAGTTATGTAAACATAATATAGTTGATTTTGGCCAAATATTGACTATTTTACCTGCAAAACATGATAAATCATGTATAAAAAGAACCAACAAAAAAACCCCACTATCTTGGTTTTGTAAGGCATGCTATAAACCAAGATAGAGAACACTCTAGGTTCACTTGTAAATAGATCACTTGTATCATATAGGATAATCTGGTATGAGTAATTTTAGGTAATTTATTAAAGACATTGTATTCCTTCCCACTTTGATTTTAATTGTCCTGCTCTAATTGTCCATTTTTGTACACTTTTTCCTGCCTTGAAATGGTTCATGCAGTTTATTTAGATAAGTTCTCTGGCATTCCCTTTGTTGAAGTAGCGGGGAATACCAACAGACAAAAACAGTTTCTTTAAGTCAGCATTTCCTATTGACACTTGTATAAGCCCGATTATAACCTACTATTGACTTTCAATTAATTATATTTATTTCTGTCCAGCTCTTCTTGTGGAATTTCCATATTAGGTCAAACATTGAGTGATCACCATATTAGTCACATATTGTCCATTCCTTCCATTCAAGTCCACACTGTTCTTCAAACTTTGCATCCCATCGCAAGAATTCAAATTGGCATGGGATCATATCTGCATGTTTATGGAAGTCTGCACTCCACATGACGGCTTTGTAGAGAACATGAACTATTTGAAATAAAAATGCCATTTCATGTCAGTAAGCAAAATTACATCACTCTTGAGGTCTCCACTACATACAAAAGCTTGGAATTTAGGTTCTCACTTATCAATAATGTATTTTTGGATAATTTAATTGCATTGAAGGTAATACATGTGTTCATGAACTCATCTATATTACATGGATAATATATTGGAGGAAATAAAAATACCACACCTTATGAATATCATTCAGTTATCTCCCTTACACCAGATATAACATTTCAAAAAATAAAAACTCACATTTTCAGTGATTGGTTATGAAAATAAAGAGAAGATTTGTGAAGTATTATATTAGCCCTCAGTCTTGATGCAAATGTAAGTAGAAGCAATTTAATAATTTCTCACAGGAAAGTTTACAAGTTTAAAAACTGATAAAGTATGTTTTGCTTGGTTTAGGTATTTTTCTGCTCAACTGAAAGAACATTATTGGTAATTTCTTATGTAGAAGAAATATAAACTATATGCATCTATATTATCTAAATTATTCACCCTTTAATATTAGATGGGAATGAACACCACTTCACCTGAAATTTTGGTGCATGTAAGGGATGTTATAGCACAGGTGCCTTCGGACTGTCCTTGGACCTATGGGGCACTGCCCCCATATATTTGTCCAAGGTAAGGTCATCAAACTTTCACTTCTCATTTTTCTCATTGCTGCTTTTGTCTCCTTTAATTCCTTTATCATAAGCTACATCTCCCTTTTAGATACACACCTTCCTCCTGTTTTTAACTCCATTTGGCTCATTATACTTATTGTTTATCTTTGGCATTTTTCTATATTTTATTCCCCAAATTTCACCCCAAATCCAATATAACTACTTAGAAGCTGTGATCTACTATATTTGGTGACAGATTGGCTTATTGCATCAATTTTATTCACTACACAAAGGAGCGAAGCTTTTTATTTGTATTACAAAGAGGATGGGTGTGTTGACCGTGGTGTGAGGACTGGGGGTTAGTGACCTCATGTATCTGCAGACAGTGTAAAGTGTTGAAAGCTTGTACTTTATAACAAGATTGGGTCATGTCCACCTGTCTCTGATGTTAAGTTCTGCATCTACCAAACAAATATATAGTCCATTGTTTTAGGTTAATTGTACCTTTTGAAGTACAAGAGGTTCATACTATTTGGTATATTGACCTTTGACCTAGTTATTACATAATATGATATGATGTGATTTATCCCATATCACCCATGTGAACTTCAATAAGTGCTGATGTGAATAAAATACAAGTCCTAGTTGAAACAAGTTATTTTATTCCCAAAATGTAGTTTGGTAGTAAAGCACAAATATGAAAACAGCAGCTGAAATACTTCAAAGACCATTACATACACATTTAATATAAAACACAGCTTGGTACCTCATAAAATTGTTTTTGACAAGCGAGACTAAGTACACTTGTTACTTGTACAGTCCTAAGCTATATCACAGATTATTGAAAAAATTAAGGTTGGCTTCAGGCATAACGGTACCAATTGTACAACCCCAGGTGGGTGGAGCTTAAGGTGTAGGGAACATTGCATTCAGAAATAAACCACACAACTAGCTGTGATTAGTGCATTATGTAAGAGTTGTACTTTCTGTTAGGTTTTAATAAAAGTTGAGCCTCTTGGCAACATGTGAGATTATGTTAATTCGTAACTATATCACATTTTGTATTTTTTATGATTTTTTTAAAATGTGGTACACATGACTGAAAATGTGTCTGGTGTAACTAGATAACTCTTACCCCTGTCTAGTTCCAGCAGAGTTATCTCTCTTAAATGCAATGGGGTACCTGGTTCTGTCCTTGTCAAATTGACAATCTAACATTGTTCTCTGTGACAGTGGGTGACATGCATGCTGAGGTAGGATAGAAAGTATATTTATTTCACAAAACATTAGCATTGAGGTCTATGGAAAAACAATTGGTACCGTGATACCATCATCTACGTTAATGGCAGCGATATCGACGGCTTCCGAATACAGTTTGGTAATTCTACACAAACTACTTTCGCGGCTGTCATGATTTTAATATGACGACTCATTTTCGTATCAAGGCGCGATGATAATGATTTGCCAGCGGCATTAACCACACCAACCATGATAGATACAGTGCTGATGACTATTCCAATTGGGACACATGTGACACATGTGACAGACATCGTGGCGGCTGTTCAAAGTAACACGAAGGCGTTTATCAATTTTTGGCGCAGTGTAGCTTCTGCTTCATTGATTTTTTCACGTCGATTTTGCTGAGGGTCCATTATTAGTGTTTACGCACCAAATATCTGTATTTCGAATGCTAGCATCCGAGTCCAAGGACTTCGAATACTTGTATTCTGATGGGTCGCTCACTTAATTATGTATAAAAAGTTCCATACAATAATCTTAATCTGCTTGTGCTAGATTTTTTTCATCCGGGACTTATTGAAAAACAGCAACTAACCAAACCACTCGCCCCTTTTCCAGTTTTATTATCCTTCCATTGGACTGAACGGTGTTGTACTTGACCGGAGTGGGTGGGTTGCAACTGATACTAACGCTGAATTTTGTCTCACCGTGCAAGGCAAAAAATGTGTTTCCGGTCGGCCGACTGTCCCTGTTTTTCGTTGCCAACCCTAGCCCTTTTTTCCTCCATGGTAAAAGAAAAACAAATTAAAATTTTTTGGAAAAAATTCCAAAAACTAATTTGTGCATTGTGCATACTAATCATTATAAAAAAAAAATATCTACCTATCTAATTTTAAAACCAGTGCAATAGGAAACATGCATTTGTTTGTCATAATGAAAATCAACGAATACCACTATGTTCAGGAAAAAAATTAGAATACTCCTCATGTTTTATTCCCTTCCACGTCCCTGCTCCAGATGCAACTACGCGTTGATGTCTTCGCTCAAGTTTACTTTCTGGGTGAATGTTTGTACTGCGCAACGCACATTCTTGAGGCTTGGGGTGGGTGGGTGCCATGTCAAGATTCCTTCGCTGCTGACTGATTTGATAAACCAGTGGTATGCCTCTGATCTCATCACCAGCGGTGTTAATATACACCAAACCAAATCCATTGACATACACGCTACCATGCACGGGTTCCCCTGGGTTCTGCTAGTGTCACTGCCAATCTCTCGCGAGGTTCTCTTGATCTGGGTGTGGAAAATCACCAACTTTACCTCTAATGTTTCTCATATCAGCGCTGGCTCGATTTTGAGATTTAATTTTTTCCTGCTGCGTTTACTTATTCAGAAAACATTACATGTTTTCCACGGGGGAGTCAAGGACTTAATTCGTCCACCAACCCCTTCAGCAAGTAGTGTTTTGTCGGATATTATCATTGCGATTACTCTGTAAATGACTACATCATCTGGTTTTGCATACGTGCTCGAAAAAAGCATGTTAACCACAGACTGTGTAAATAAATCTAGATTTCCAATTAAATTTAACAGACTGGATACAATGATGTGAAATCTCGCTGAGATATCTCAAGTCCCGTGTCAACATTACGATCTCTTCCCATAAAGGACACAAGGCAATGATAAGCCGTTGCTATATGATTATTTTCAAAATGAAGCTGTATTTCTTCGGATGATTCCTGGTGTCCTTTAACCACGACGACACTTCACGGACACCAACCTGGTCAAACACCACTGATTTCTGGTTTACTATCCAAACGCGTAACATCCTGAAAGGCTACGAATACATGTTTTGCAGATGCAATTGCCCGTAGAGATGCAATCTGCCATGTAAATTATCCTGTTAGAGCGATGGAGTTGACGCGCATCCACAGCATTATTTTTGTGAATTTTACGTCCCGGATCGACTGCAGCTTCACACCGGTTTTGCATCGTTGTCGGTAACACGTCTAGTCAGTACAGTTTTGTGTTGTGCTCCATATATATATATATATATATATATATATATATATATATATATATATATATATATATATATATATATATACTGCAGAATCCAAAGACATGTGATAGTGGAATTGCACATGAAATTTCTTTGTCAGTGTTAAGCATCAATCGTCTCGTAGCAAATCATAAAACATAATTTTGTTTCATCGAAGCCAAAGCATCGCCCGCCTATTCAATGTTATATATCTCTGGTCAGGCTGATCAACAATATCTTTGGCAAACATCACTGACCGTTCAGCGCTGCGAGAGTAATCATCGCTGTATCTTGTTAATCCAAGAATTGTCTAGCAACGTCAACGTTGTCAAAACACGCTTCAAAATCTTTACAATATTCATATATAACATTCATTAGACTTTAACTGACTTTCACACACTTTTTAAATACAGAGTGCTTGAAGATGATATTGCAAGTGATAACTATCTAATTCCATTCATAAATGTTGCCTAAAGACATATCCGGACTTCAACAGATTACTTAATATCAGTACTCCTTTCCTAGCAGCAGCATCCACTGGAACTCTGTATCTGCTGACTATAGTTCAACCTCCACACCACCCACTCCCTGCAGCTTGTGCCCCACTACTGATTTTAAAAACGAAAGCATCAAGAATATAAAATATGTAGAGAACTTACTCATTTCATTCGTTGATTTATAATTTCTACTCCATTGTCACTAAGCCATCGCTGATATTGTTATCTTCTTCGCATTTCAAACCAAACGGAAGTTTTCAGTGTTAACGGCACAGGCACTTGATTCTGGGGTAAAGTAATGTGTATACTCACCAATTAACAATTAACAATTGGTGAGTGTACACATTACTTTACCCCAGAATCAAGTGCCTCTGGTTAACGAGGAGCCTGCTCAATGTCGTTTGCAGAATGCTGGAAGAGTCCATTTTCATTGAAAGGGTGGAAACAAGGTGAAAACATATATATAATGTAAATGCTTTGTCTTCTGAATCCAATGTATTTTAATATTAACAATAATTAAAAACAAATATCCATGTTAGTGTTGAAGTTCCGTTAGGTTTGAAACGCGAAGGTGACGATTTAATGATCGCATGGTGGCAGTCGGGTTTAGAAATTATAAAGCAATGAAAGAAATGAATATGTTTCTTGAATTTTTTGTATCCTTGAACATTTTCAACTTGTAAGATCATTAGTGGGATGCAAGCTGCCAGGGGTGTAATCTGCAACTATCGTCCGATAAATCAGCTCCAAAACCTGTATATATATGGTAGTGGCTTGTTTAGAGGCTGATTTATCGGACTACCTGCTGACATAATTACTTGCCAAATGTCTATAAATTTAACCTAACGGTTAGCCACAGCCATTATACGTCATCATAATTCAGTCGTAAATTATTTATTTATTTTCTCACCACATATCCAACCATTTATTCATTATTATTACCCACGCTAACACCACTTTTCTTGACAAATCACACATGTATCTGCGGCTTTTATCTATTAGTATACGTGTTGAAACACTGTTTTAAAATATGTAACAAAAAGAAGTGAAACCAACAATTTAAGTACAATCAATTTATTTTTCTACAATACAAAGTGAACATTTAAAAGACACTTATAGTATTGTGAATTAAATCCCAAATGATATTTAATGTCCTATCAAAGGTTCCAGAAAAATAATATAGAATGTTATGAATGAATTCCAATATTCTTGAATGTTCTGATGTACCACAATGATTCAATCCAGAATATCTTTAAATGAGTTCACAACAGTCTTAAGGTCAATAAGCACTTTAGTAATTCTAATGAATATATTAAATATATAATTCCTCTCGAATTATATCTGATTTTAACAACACAACTACAAACTTTGACCATAGATTCACAGAGAATGATATAGAACAGGAATGAATTATTTGTTTATCATATTCCTATTTATACACATTTCCACTTGACCTATAATGTAACAGAATGTAAAGATTTCCGATGGAAAAACTTTGTCTAACCGTAAAGAAGACTGATCGTGAACTCTTGCTACGCAAACAAGTCGTTCACAACTTACAACGATGCTCAAAAGTTAAGCATACAATATAAATTATATATATATATATATATATATATATATATAACACTAGATATGCAACTACAAGAACCCCAGAATAGGTTACATATGCATTATAACTGCCCAGATATGCAACTTCAAGAACACCAGAAATGGGTTATGTATGTATTCTATTGGAATATAGCTGCATATACATTCAACTACAAGTGCATCAGAAATGGTTATACATGTATTGTACTGAAATATATCTGCCTTTTGATTAAACTAAAAGCGCTTCAAAAATGTATTCTTTATTCATTGTAACTGCTAATAACTTGAATTGGAAATACCCAAAGTTATCAACAGAATTTCTATTTTGGTTTAATGGAAATCATTTTTTGAAAGAATGTTATTATAGCAACACACAATTGATACAAGTTTAAATGTGCTATGAAAAATATTATAATGTGTATTTCCTCTCCGCAGCTTAAAATATACTTGTTCGTTTATTTCAGTGCAAAGTCAATTAATTTCTTGCCAGTCTATCTGTTCCTTATCTCACTTCTGAATAATATCTGAAGTTCTGTTCAGACTATGATATGGCTTGACTCCCTGAGTCTGTATGATTACTATCCCTTCCAGGGTTTGAGACCTAAGACCATACAGAAAAACTATAGCCAGTCTTGTAGCCATTGCCTCCACCAGTGGACTGAGTGATCTGAGTGATTTGGGCATATAGGTCTACCCTGTACTAAATCAGACGAGACAACCATGTAAATGACAACAAAATGTTAATCCTATAAAAGACTATCATAGTTCAGTGAAAAGACTTTGTACATTTTACGAAAATATTTTTACGTATATGTTTTGAACATCATTTTTTATTAGCTTATAAACTGAATATATATATATATATATATATATATATATATATATATATATATATATATATATATATATATATATATATATTGGAAGTATATGTACTTAACTTTTGTTTACTTAAAAAATTGTACATTGGGTGATTAATCATACAAATATTTAGAGGACTACATGTATTGATTCTTGGCCACAAAATTGTTCAAGAAAGTTACTGTGTTCAATAGTACAACGCACAGAATCAGGTTGGAGAACAACTTCCCAAAGTATAGTTTTAAAATCTCAGTACATCTACTTGATTGCCTTAAGTTTGCCAAGTTTATCATGGGGTACTCTTATTTTGTTTCAAAGGTGAGTCTTTAACATAGCTAGAATAAGTTTTATGCCAAAAGTTCAACTGATTGATAATGGTTTTTATGACAACATTGTTAATATAAACAGCAAGTAAAAACAATGAGTGAAGCTTTCAAAATGTTTACTGGCCCAAAAATAATGGGCCATATGAAGACCAAATCACGCACATTATTGGACCTTCCCCACTAAAAAATCATGGGATTGTATACTACAGTGCCACTGGGCTTTACTCTGATGCTTAAAGGACAGCTGCAGTGGCTCAACGGCCAGCATGTGGGACTCGCAAAAAGGGGCGCTGATTCGAATTCTGCCATCAGATCAGGTCAGGTTGGTTGCTCAAGCATGATACAACCCTTATGTGTGATATGCAGTAAAACACCAAAACCCAGCCAAACATGATACTTGTTTGTCATTCATTTGTTTTAGGTATGTCACATGAGGATACATTTTTGTGCACATTTTCATTCTTCCATCATTGTTAGTAATGTTTCAAAAGGTCACGCTCGCCTTTCTAGATCACTGACCTCTCACCTCTGTCTGCGTGATTTTGAGTCTCAGCTCGGCCAACGTGAGTATGGGAGAAAGCTGTCAGTAGTTTCTCATTGGTCGGTGGGTTTTTTTCCTAGCTGCTTCCTCCACCAAAATATACTGGCCACCATATACAACCTTTCAATTGCTGAAAATGGCGTTAAACCTACAAAATCCCCCAAATCTTTAATTTTGCAAATTTATTCCAAATATAAGAATAGATGATGCTTTTATTTTTTTTCCTTGTTTCCCATGTCAGAACAATTTACGTGTGCAGCAAACAAGATTATGGTTCTTTAAAATAGTGAAAATGTAAAATATGCAAACTTTCGTTATAGAGAAGATGAGTCTATTTTGCGTAACAGTTTGTTTCTGTAAAAATACAGCTAGGGGCTTAACGATCAGACTTATGAAGAGACCGGCTCATAAAGTAGAAAATATTAAGAGCAGAAAATATTTCCATCGAAAGAGACCTTTGAACGTAATGAATAGAGGTGAATGGATTGTGTTATTGAACGTTTGTTTGTCATTTTACAAACCAAATCTAGACATTAAATAAGCGAAAGTAACAGATGGATTTTTCAAAGTATTGAATATTTACCCGTGCACGTCGACAAGTATAAACAATACAGTTTGGATATATAGTCATTGGTTTAATATATATCCATTGAAAAATCGAACATAAAGCGATAAAGGAGAATGAATGTTGCAGCATCTCTGGAAGAGAATTATATATCACTGTGAATATGTATGATATATATGAAGGCAAATACATCAGACCAGTTAGAGTGTCAGAGAAAAGAGAGCAGCATGTTGTCATGCTGATTTTGTTTTGATGGAACTGAAAAATAGCACTAGGATGGAATTAAAGATCTGTATTGATTGCTGTCAACACATGCAAAAAAAAAAAACCATGATGGAAAGACGTTTATCTACAAGATGGTTAAAATTTTGTTGTATAACATAGAAACATTTTCAGCTCACAAGAACAATGTTACATTGTAAACAACTCGAAATATATTATATCAGAGGAAGGCTCAGATGACCATTTGAGAAGCTATAATCATCAATTAAAAGTTAAATACGCTGTTTATTGTGATTTTGAAAGTAGCATCGTGCAAAAGGCAATGTGTAACGTAGGTGTGTCATCATCGCCAAAGGCGAGGTGTCCTAGAGGGACCAGTAACGGACGGACATTTTTTTAAATTATGTTTTATTCCGTTCATTCTTGAATGAACGATATGTAATCCATTTCTTTCGATAAGAAGCCTGGCCACATTGCGAAACTAAAACATGATAGAAATTTGAAACACATTATAAAATTAACGTAGCAACAGAATGCGATATTGAGATCGAAATTAGCTTTCAACCTGGGGCTAATGGCCAACGCTATATCTGTTGAATAAAATCGACAACTACCACAGACCTGTTGCTAATTTGGGCAAGTCAAAGTGTAACATACATTCTCATTATATATGTTATAAATATTTGAAAGATGCACACACATGTGTTTTCTATACAGCATGTACAAGTTTCTTTGCAACCAGCACAAAACCATTGCGCATGAGCTTAACATGGACAATTTCCAAAAGAGTGTCTACAGAGGGTAATGTAGTTTTTTTGACACGAAAAGAAACTGTCTGTGAACAAAATTCTCCTCTGCTAAGATCATACTTTTGTATTCAATCAATGATATAAAATCCGGTAAGAGATACATCCGATCTTTCCATCAGCATATTTGTTTTCAAATCTTTTTTAATCTTTAATGGCTTTTTTTTAGGGAGAATAAATGAATTGGGAGATACTAGTTTGAAAATTGAATTTAGGCGTGGAGGTTAGTAAATATTTCCCTTTATAATAAGACAATAAAACGACCAGGATGTCGATCAAAAGTTCCCTTCCAGAACATTCTTTAAGTTGTAAATAAGCTAGAACTTGAACTTTAATATCAGTAAACAAATTACCTAAAACTTGCAATGATGTTGACAAACATTGGAGTAGTCTGCTAGACCTCCAGTTATCTATATTTGTATTGTTTGTTATATATTTTTTTGCATATTTTTTCTATTTCATTATATGCTATGGATAATCTTATTTTAGAATTAACCTTGTCCAAAATCGAGTTCATTCTCTACATGACCTAAATCATTGAATTTTTTTAATTATGTGAACAACTAATACATAACTAAATATTTTCTCTCTGAGTATAGGTTAACTATTAGGATTATTATTGTTGCCTGAGTCAAGAACATTGTGTTTACTATGTTCTTCATTATAATTTTAGAAATAAACTTTCTAATTATAACTAAGATTTTATCTTGTAAACATGTGGAAACTTCCAGAATGAAATTTTCCATTAGATAATAGTACTTTTTAGAAAATGCTAATTGTGACCTGACGTCAAATAGAGAACTATATAATCTTGTTTTTCTAGAAATTATTAATTCGTGCTATAAGATCTTGAGGCAGAATCATTGTTGTGTCTAGTATGTCATTTGGGCTGGAATTTATTTATTGAAATTATTTATTCACTGGAAATACAAATGCTCATCACAAATAACATGGCACATCAACACTTTCAGCGTTGGAATTATTTTGGAATATCACTAAAGTTTATTCAGAACTTTAATCTTTTGGATTTGTGTCAGTAATTCTATGATTATTTGGGATTTGATTCTTAATGCTGTAAGTTTCTTTTTTATATTTTCACATTGTATTATAAGGAAATAAAGTAATTGTTAGATTTTACAGAGCTTGTTTCTTCTCACTCTTTTCTATTACCTATGTTAAGACCATGAAGTCGTAATACTCTAAACTCAATTACGGGCAAAGGTCAAACACATAATACAAATTTAATATAATTAACCCCCACCTTCATTAAGAAAAGAAAGATTTATGTAATAAAGTTTTGTTTCATATATATATGCCTAATGTCAGTGTTGCATTCCTGTTACATCAATCTCCATCTCAACAATTTCTGCTTTTTGTTTTTTTTTATTTTGTTAATAAAACTAAGGGAGTTGTGATCTCTAAGTACAACAATGAAGAAGAAGCCGAGCTAATACACACTTCAAAGTGTTTCAAAGCCAACATCAAGGATAAAGATTCCTTCTCGATTGTGGAATAAAATATCTGGTGCTTTGTTGTTTTTTTTTTTTGGTTTTTTTTGGGGTTTTTTTTTTACAGAAAAGTAAAATAGCACACTGTATGATTCACACCATTTTTGTCTTTTTGAATAAATATTCAACCAACTCCTACATCACTTACATCAACAAACATTTAAAATAATTGACCGAAATTTGAGTTGAAAGAACTGGTGCACTATTAAATATGACCTTTAATTTGTCAAAAGGTTCCTGACATTTGTCAGACCAACGAAATTAGGTTTTCTTACTCCACAAATTGGTCAAGTGTTCAGCAGTTATGGAAACATCTGAGAAAAATTTCCAATAATACACAGCGATACCAAATATTGAATCAGAAACTTTGTACTAACAGGTACTGACAATTCAGAGAGAGCCGAGAATTTTGCAGGCTTATTTTGACCGTGTCCCACAATATATCTTAAAATATAACAAAAGCACGACAAAACTCACTTTTACTTAAATTATTTTTCAAATTTGCAGCACTGAGTTGATGAAAGAATTTCCGAATGCTTTCCTAGTGATCTTTCCACCTATCTTTGTAGATGATGAAGTCATCGATGTAGGCGTCACATTTGTCTAGAACAGATGTTATCGTGTTCATTAAATTCTGGAACGCTGACGGAGAATTTTCATACCAAATTACATCTCTGTGTATTGATAAAGTCCGTCCAGAGTCGCAAATGTCGCAATCTCTTTTCCTCTTTCCTTGATTTGAAATATGCAAGAACAATCTGAAAAGGTCAAACTTGGAGACATATTTTGCATTTCCAATTTTATGAAAGTAGTCATCGATTCTTGTCATTGTAAATGAATCCGTTTTGGTACCAATGTTGAGATTTTTGTAGTCAGTACCTATAGGAAACTATTATCTGGCTGCTGCACAAGAATGCATGGTGAACTCTGGTTACCTTGACTTGGTTCAGTGAAATCAATCTCCAGCGAATATAGAATTTCTTTTTTCCAAACACTGCAGCTTGAGAGAATTCATTCTGTAAGGATGTTGTTTCATAGGCGTAGAATCTGCAATTTCAATGCCACATCAGATTTTATTTGTTCGTGTTAGAACATCAGGAAACAAGGGCTTATATTCACTCAATACCTGTTTTAATTCACTCCTTTCCTGTGGTTGTAGATGTGAAAGTTTCTGTTCCAGAGCCTTTAGTATAATTATGAATTCCGAAGACTGGTTAAACCAAAGTCATTACAGTCATAGTGTATTCCATTGTGAGACAGGTACAACTAAACTTATTAAATGATTTGCTGTGCTATCTCTGCCAAAAAAAACTTTTAGCATATTTATATGACAAAGTTGTTTCTGTTTCCTCCTCCCAGGAGTATTAATGATATAATTTAAATAATTTACTTTCTTTTCAATTGTCTAAAGC
>JAECUM010043250.1:0-17804 GCA_016617855.1 Megalonaias nervosa
AAAGGTTACGTCGATGAAATCAAACTGGCCGGACAAAAATCCCATCTTGGTTTCCCAGGAACTATAGCTACAAAGTGTTAGACCTCTTTATAAATTCCATCCTAGTATCCGTTTTCTAGAACCTATATCCATCATGGTTTGGAGTGAAAAATGCCAATATTCTTCAAGGGATCAGTTTATTAGATCTAGTGGACATAGACCAGAAGAGTTTATGGGATGGTCTGTTGTCCATCGTCAGTCGCCCGTCTGTCCGTCCGTTTGCACAAGTTTGCTATCGCTACTCCTCCTAAACTACTCGGAGGATTGCCATGAAACGTTACGTAGACATTAAACCCATGGTCTAATTAGTCTAAAAGACTTCTTATGCCCTAAATGAAATGTTTCCGATCTGATGTACAATATGGCTGTCACATAGGTTTTGATTAGAGGACTTCTTATAATTGTCGGTTGAATGAAAGTAGTACCGATCTGATTTCCAATATGAGTGCTACAGCGGCCAACTTGAAAATCGTGTTATCGCTATTCTTTATGAATGAAAAGCGATCTTGCCATGAGATTTTCACAAGACTTTCTTATAACGACTGTTTGGTTATCAATGATAATGGTGCCCTTCTGATCTCCAATGTGGCTGCCACAGCGGCTATCTTGAAAAATCTTGTTATTGATACTCGCCTGAGTGAATGTAATATTGCCATGGGTTTTTCACCACAAGACTTCTTATGATGTCTAATTGGTCCTAAATGACACTGATGCCGATCGGATGTCCAATATGGCTTGTACAGCGGCCACCTTGAAAATATTGTTATCGCTGCTCCTCCTTAATTGATGGCCGTATCAACCTGGTTTTTTAATAAAGAACTTCTTAAGATGTCTAGTTGGTCTTAATTGAAAATTATGCCATGCAGGCATTCAGTATGTCTACCAAAGTGGTCATCTCGAAAATCATGGTATCACTATTTCTCCTGAATCAATAGTCATACCAGCATGGGGTTTCCTCTCAAAGACTTCTTATAATGTCTAATTCGTCTTAAATGAAACTAATGCCAATCTTAATCCAATATGACTGCCACATTTGCCTTCTTGAAGATGTTGTAATCACCACTTCTTCAAGATGGCTGATCATGTTAACATTGTGCTTTACGTAAAGACTTCTCATGATGTCTAGTTGATATTAAATAGAAATTGTGCCAGTTTGAAATCGAACATAGTCGCCATGACACCCATCTTGAAGGTCTTCTTATCGTTATTCCTCCAAAACGGAAAGTTATATCAACATGAGATTTCCATCAGAAGACTGCTTTTGGTACCTTGCTGGTCCTAACAGAAAATCATGTCAAACCGATATCCAATATATCCACCATAACAGGCAGCTAATTTGACATTTTTGTTATCGTTGAAGGTTATTAGAGATGGTTTCAATATTCCTCAGTTACAAGGGGGAAAATGGTCATATTTTGAATTCCTGGAAAATATTTTCAGTCAGTAGAGCGTGAGTCCCTTTGAGGGACTCTTGTTTAGTTTATTATAACCAATTTCGCCTCATTCAAGTACTTTCATCTAGACCACAAAGGAACAATCTCCGAATGACCACATTAGAATTAATAGACAATAATTGTTTCTCATTGTAATTAGCGATGATACTGTAGCAAATAAACGGGGGATATTCTCTAAAATTTGATTATTATGAACGTATAGATTTATGGCTGCCCCTCTACAAGTTTTCCTTGCCTCAAAGGTGACCCCCCCCCCCGACAAAAAGAATGCGGACGCCTCTGCTTGTGAATTAGTATAAAAACGCATTTCATTGGTTTATAATTTAGGTAATGTTTAGGATGTTAACTGCTTCAGTTTTACTGAATAACATACTTTCGAAAATGCAGAATATTGGTATCGTCGTTGATAATCTTGGATCACAATGAACGCTAATCAGTGCAATCAGATCTTCACTTTATTTAGGCACTAAACAGAAAATCGCAGTGAAGAAAAATAATCGAATTTGCATCATAGCCACGGAACTGTCTGAGCACGTGCAAACGTTCGTGCTTGAATAAAAACAAATGATTTTCTATAAATTTCCTCCACTTAAGGTAATTGATGATATTGTCTAATCGCTATATGTGTTATTCTGTACATGTCAAATTTCAGTTATATGTCATATAGTGAAGTGTTCAGGGACGAAAATACTATGTATACATTTCATTCCTTGTCCCGAAGTTTTGGAGACGTGCAAGTATTTAAGGTTTTAGTCAGGATTCTTTTTGCGACTGTAGTCACTATTTGCATTATCACTGGCGATAGTGTACGACTATCATCTGATTCAAACAGAGCAACATTATTTTAAACAGACAATGAACCATTGTGATGTTATACGGAAATAAAAACAACAACAACAACAAAAAACAATATTTTTTTTACACAATAAATTTAGCGAAAGCCTTGATTAATGGAGAGCTTCGAGTCCGGTGTCAGATACTGTTTGGACAGATTTACCGGTAACTAGTATGGTATGTATATAATTTGTACTTGCTGGCGTATATAAAATGGCATGACCCAGTCATAAATTAGCGGCGTAATAGTAATGGGAAGCTCGTTGCCTGTCGGGGGTACATTTCTGCATCGTCTGAACGCAGCGGTACTGCGAATGGAATGAATCTGTGGACTGCGTGAAATAGGCATTCCGTATTAATTGTGCAGTGCTGGGTCAGCAATCCGCGTCAGTTGTACCTTCTAGTAAATATTTAAAACAATGTTGGCATCTGCACACTGGTCCAATATCCAAAGGTGGAACTTGACTGCTTATAATGTCAAACTTATTATCTGTATAGAGGAAATATCGCATATAATTAATTTGGGGGATGTTCATACGTAGGGCTAAATAGTACAAATACTTGGTCTCTGAGTCATTATAGACATATCTCCACTGATAAAAGAGTTTCTAAATATTCTCTTCAGTTCATGTGTAGAATCGTAATTAATTTTTCTCCTTTTAAAAAACCACATTTCCTTTTAATACAGCAGGACAAGACATTTTTCACCTTGGTCAATTCCATGTACTCAGTAATATCAAGTAACCAGAGGAAAAGTAAAATTACATTGACTTCTGGTTTACACTAGAATCAAACATCTTGTTAATATTGATCTGATTTGAGGAGTCTGTGTACAGTGATATTCCATTTATTTTGAACTTATCTGGTTACAGGTTAAGCTCGGTGATAATCTCCACCACCAAAGGAAAATGTTAAAATCCGTACACCAACACGTAACCCGTCGAAAGTATTTTCGATGAGTTGTTGAAAAATTGAATATATTGTATGTCATAATTTGTTCAAGAATTGATTTTCAAATAAATACACAGCTCATGTCAAACTGGGGGGCCGCGGTAGTGCAATGGGTTGAGCGTCAGACAAGTAAACCAATAGTTTGGGTTCGAAACCCGCCCAGGCCAGCCCAAGTCGGCGTGTCATTGGGAAGGACACTTAACTCCCATTTCCTTGGCATGATATAGCCGATAAAATAAAACCGTTTATAAAACCCGCTTTAGGCTCTCTTATAGGCTGCATATAGCTTCATCGGACGAGGCGCTGTTGTATACAGTTGAATGATGTGTCAAATATATTTAACTAATATTAGTATAAACTACTTTTTAAGGGATGTATTTGAAAAGAAATATCTCATTGAATATAAATCAGTACTTTGAACTTAGTGTTCTTAGCGGAAGAGGTCAGCATTAGGTCAGGACTTGGTGTTAAAGATAAAAATAAACGACTATAATGGGAGACAACAATACTTTACACATGCCATCACCGACTGGCGAACCTTAGACGACAGAAGTGCAAAACAACCGTGTCATCTCCTGTACAATCAAAGCTCACATACTGCAAGAGAATTGAGAAAAAAAACAAAACAAACAAACAACAAAACGTGCCTTTAACATGTTTTATGCCAGCGGTACAGACGTTCGAACAAGTTGTATTGACTACATTTAGTTATTTTGGGTGCTCTATCTGCAATATCTACTTTAGTTACAGCTGGGTACTTTAGTTACAGTTGGGTACTTTAGTTACAGCTGGGTACTTTAGTTACAGCTGAGTACTTTAGTTACAGCTGGGTACTTTAGTTACAGCTGGGCACTTAGATGGCCCAGGTGGAGCATAAGTTGGTGGTCTTTTTGACGTTTGGAAACCGGAGCCACCATTAACACCCACACACTTTGATTCAGAAATAGAACACAGGCTAAACCGATGATTGGGCTGATTCAAACAGTAAACCAAGCAGCATATTCTTTCATACATGCTGCGAATCACATCGTGTGAACCAGCTGACTGCTTGAAACACGCTACGAATCACATGAGTGAATCAGCTGATTGCTTGAAACACGCTACGAATCGCATCGTGTGAACCAGCTGATTGCTTGAAACAGGCTACGAATCACATCGTGTGAACCAGCTGACTGCTTGAAACAAGCTACGAATCACATCGTGTGAACCAGCTGACTGCTTGAAACACGCTACGAATCACATGAGTGAACCAGCTGACTGCTTGAAACGCGCTACGAATCACATGAGTGAACCAGCTGTTTTCTTGAATAGGCTAATTCAGAAATTTCATTAAGCAAAGCATTGCATTAAATCTACCATTTGTAGTATATTCCCTGATGCAGTCAAAGAAAGGTAATCAGAGGTCACACAGGGAATATGTCTACCCTTTGTCCGTGCAGTATATTTATTGACCTGATGCAGTTAAAGAGCGGTAATCCGAGGTCACACAAGGGATATGTCTACCCTTTGGAGTTTCAGACTGCTTTAATTTTAGATCTGTGTACCAAGAATATTTTCCTTATCAACTAAACACAAATGCTTTAAGGTACATAGTGGTCCTAAACGAAGGGGATGGGTGGGGTTGGGTGAAGAGAGAGAGAGAGAGAGAGAGAGAGAGAGAGAGAGAGCATTTGAATGGTTGTGATAGGCAAAAGCTAGTCAACTCTACTACAGACATTTCTACAATTCCCGATTCACCCCCACCCCCTAACAGACAGCTTAGTTCTTGAGGTCGCCCGTGTTTAAGATGTAGTCAATTCCGGTTCAATTTTCGCTAAACATCTGATATTTATTTTCATACTCCAATGAGATTTTTACAGTTCTTCTTAATGTTTTGATGGCAACAACAATTTTGTTAACTGAATATTCAGCAGGTAACAAAGATTAAAAAACAATTATAATAACCTATATTCAGCTTGATAGTCTTGTTGTGTTACTGAAGAAAATCTGCGATTTTCGTCAAACTACAAGGGCGGATCCAGAAATATCGTTTAGTTGGGGGGGGGGGCGGGGGGACAAAAAGGAAGTATCTTATAAACAAGCTGGCAAGGATCTGGGACGGAAGCTCCTGCATTTTAAGAGATCCAGGGCATCATTTGAACAATCAAACTTTGCTTCGTGACCATTGACAGGGGGGCCTGCTCCGACCCCTCTCCCCATCCGCAACTGAGTTTGCTACAATTTCTTATTTCAAATTTAAATTATCTCCGAACTATTGTTCAAGACTATAAACATTCTTTGGTGTTCCTATTTAGAACTAAAAATTTATTTTTCATCGTTTTTACTAATTCTACGTTTGACTAAAAAAGCAATATGGTAAAATGCATCTCAAGAGAGATAATATAAAATCTCAATATGAGGAACATTTTTCAGAAATTTAATGAAATCGCGGCCTGTTTTGTAAAGTTTATGAGATATTTACATTAAGTGAGATATTTACATTATTTACTCATGGCATTCAACTTAGACAAACTTGAGAGGGTTGAATATTGAGTTTTACTTTAAGGCCCATTTTCAAAGGCTACGCTTGACGATGACATATCGCTTATCAATGTAAATAAATCGGTGCCAGGAGTGTCACCAATAGGACTGTCGACTATTAAAGTCGTAAAACTCCAGGCATTAATTAAGGTCAAAATGTCTTAAATACACAAACCATTTGATTGTCATGCTATCGTTTTGCTGACAAAGAAACTGGGAAATTTAACCCCATTGTAAAATTTGATCCCACCGCGGTAGATAATATATTTATCCTGTGGAAGGTAATAAATATTATAGTTCATCACTCCCGTTGCAGATGTAAGCGTAAACATGTTCGAAGTGACTGGGACATGGGATATTTGTGATAGGTTGACTGTCGCAAAGACACACACACACACACACACACACACACACACACACACACAATTGCTGACACTAGGTGTAATGACGACATTCTATACTGCCGTCAAAAACAATTCACGCGATACATCTGTATGTGCGTCATGGTAACCAGATCAGAGATTTGTTCTTTTTGAAGTAGATAGAAATGGAGACAGCATACGTAGTATTTGGTAAACACTACTCTTCGTATACAGTCAAATCTGCCTTGAAGGTCACATCCATTAAGGACCACCTGCCTTAGGCAGCCGTTTCTATTATAATTTAAATGATCCCTTTCATCAAATTATTGGATTGTATTCGGGTTTTCACTTTTCTAACTTCCCAAAGCTGGCTTATTAGTGGGTTTGGTGAGTAGTATTGCAATCTACTAAAAAACGACGATGTAAATTTTCATGCGATAAGTACTGATATGGATTCAGACTGACTACCATGCAGTTTTCCGCAGCATGCGGAATTTTCATCGTAATTGCAGAAATGAATAAACCAAAAGCTCTGATATTCGTTCTGTTAATGTTTGAAAATAAATTCTTACACTTTAAAAATCTTGCATTTAGGGTCTAATTTTCTCTTCAGAATTTCCGTAGCAATCAAAGACATTGCAGTCAGACTTAGGAATTAGGAAAAATGACATTAAGATATTGAGAATCCTAATATTAATTTTCTGCGTTCCTTATAGATTTTCTAGAAATGCTGATTTTTCTTCCCAACATGCGAATAAAAATGCGAATTATTTGTAAACCCGTGGTCAGCCTGTCCATTCGAGAATGCGTGGTTGCCCAGCACACTAAGTGATAATCACATTTTATAATAATAATAATAATAATAATAATAATAATAATAATAATAATAATAATAATAATTTATTTAACACTTTTAACTGAATTGGTAATCTCTCCTACTGTCCACAACTATACCACTGAAGCAGCATATACAAATCTTCATAACTGACATGTGTAATCAGTGGGTACGTATAATTCACAGTACAGATTTACACGAAATATGTGTAATATTTCATGATAGTAAGTGATAATTATATCAGTATCGTTCAAGTCATTATGGAGCTAACATTCAACAAGCAAATTCAATGTACGCTAACTGTACTCTATAGACAGTTACATAACATGCATTAAACAAGAAGCAGACTGGGTAATATCTGAAAAGTTACAAATTAATCGTAAAATTGAATATTGCATGTCTGTAAAGCTGTAACATGCATAATAATTGAAAAAAGAAATAAAGAACGGACGTAAAACAACCCCAAAACTATTTGACAGAACGTGTTTCAATCTACAGTTCCAAATAATATTTTACATGTGCTTTATTAAGGCGAAGAATTGCTTGAAGCATGTATCGTGTACCAATCAGTGTAGTTGACCGGAAGCTTAATATATACAATGTTAATTTATACAACCGTGTTGTCCTCAGATTATTTGTGTATTTTTCTTATCTTTCCATCAATACACAGAGCAAACCATTACTCATTTAAACATTGAGGAACAACTACTTTCAAGGCTACCCCGTTGTACAGAGATTAGAATAACGTATTTCCTATTCATCTAAAGTAAGAGAAGAAAAATAAAACAACAAAAACACTTTCTTACTTTTAAAGGCGTGCTTCTTCCCAAAGGGTGTATGGATCGTCAACTTCACTTCTTACTCGGTTTCAACAGAGTGGTGGTTGGCAGCATTTAATCACGGGTTTTATCAGAGTAAACTTCACTCTAAATTACAACTGACAGTGTAAATGTCTTTTAAATATCGGATTTTATCGTCATGCCGCTATTTAAGATATAGTTAAAATTACAAATTGTCCAGACTGTATACAGAACTGTAATCCAGTTTGACAAAGGATTATTAGGTAAATCGGAGCATAATAACTGCTAAAACGACCATTTGAATCCACTTTAATTATGCTAGAATTTAAATATTCTTTTTCTCTCAGCATGAGAAAGTATATAGAATAAAGTATCACTTTTCTATTGAAATTTCAAGGAAATCCCAATTATGGTAATTTTAGTTCACGCCATTTAATCCGTAGCCAATGTTTTAGTGTTATTTAAAGTGATGAACTGAAGTCTGTAAACCTTGGTTATATTTAGACTAATTAAATGATTAGACTAATAACACCTTTTAGACCACTTAAATGATGTGACTAATTGCATCTTTTTGACTAATTAAATTATGTGACTAATTACACCTTTTAGACTAATTAAATTATGAGACTAATTTCATCTTTTAGACTAACAAAATGATTAAACTAATTACACCTTTAGACTAAATAATTGATTAGCCTAGTTACACCTTTTAGACTAACGAAATAATTAGACTAATTACACCTTTTAGACTAACAAAATTATTAAACTAATTACACCTTTTAGACTAATTCCAGGATACAATTTGTTTCATCACAGTATAGACGATAATAAGCTATAACGATGCAGAAAGCAAATTTTCCCCTCTTTTTTTTTTTTTTCTCTCGCGGTTTTGCAATGAAAGCTTCTTGACTATTATTAGTACAATATCTTAATGCCATTTTGGGAATTTTCATGATTTGTTACGGCTATTTTGAAAATACACAGTAGCAAGGAGACCGCCAGATGCGGTAGTACCTGGTTGCAAAGCACAGTATGAGAAAGTGAACTTAACGCAGAACTTGAATGTAAATCACTGGAACCCGAAATAGTGGTGATGATGACCTAATTTTGTGTGAACTTCGTAGTACTCCACGCCATGCATTTGCATATCATATTGCATGCACGCAACAAGTCTGAGAATCTGAGCAGACGCAATTATCAATGCAGATCACTTGAGTATGAAAATAAATAAACAGTGATCTAATTTTGCTAGAGTGGTGAAGCATTGCTTACAATACATAACTGTACATGTGAAGTTACTTGACATTGATGGGAAAAGTGTCCAAGATACTGTGGTACACGAAACATTCCGGCAGATCTGGGTATGTGCAGTTTCTTAGGAGCAGTCAGTAGAACAAACAACATAGACCCTGATCTGCAGGCGCATTATGCTACGGCAGATCAAGGTCTTTGTTGTTTGCAGTTTGACTCGACTGATAAGCGAGTACATACGGTAAGACATCACAGTTATGTTTCTCACATGCAATGTTGTCCAGTATCAATCCATTAAATGATATACCAATCCGTTCGGTTGATCTTCTTTTTCAGTATATTTACTTACCAACCCATTTAGTGATTTTAGCCTACAGCATGTGATGAAATAATGAAGTATTATGTAAACAAGAGATCAGCATGCCATAAAATTCATCGCTTCATGAATCTGCTACTGTTCTTCCAAAGCTGTTGAGTTGAAAAAAGCGAACACGCAATGTAGCCAGCCAAGATGTTAAAAGTGAATTAAACGGTGAAAGCTCGATTGAAACAGACTGAGTTAGTGTTATACATTTTGATTGCTCTTAACCTCAGTGAAAATGTAACAGGACTATGCATTTTTCTTCGGGTAATAAATACATGAATACATCGATAAATTCTGGTACCAGTGCCCCCAAAATGTATACTCCTTTAAAACGTATAAGACCTGCCAGCCTTGATGGTATTGCTTCACAAAATAAATAACTAGACAGGTCAGACTATATGATGTTATTTCACAAAATGTAAGCAACTAATTGTTTTTGTGCATCACTATTTCGGATGGGGGGAGTTTTGTAGCGATGCACTAAAATCACAATTAACAATAACTGGACCGCTAATATTGTTTGTCTATAAATGTCTTTACAGGAATCATAAACATTTAAATTGAATGAAAATTACAAGTCCATTTAGACTCTAAGGTAGTATTTTGCAAACTATAATTATTAGACTTGCCAGACTTGAGATTCTACAGTTTGGATCTCTAAAGGGAAATAATAGCTATTTCCTTGCGCATAAATGGCTTTACTAGATAGGATGCACGAAACAATATACATAACCCATACAGACTTGGACAAAAACTGCAGCTGCTTCAGTTGGCATTACTGCAACATCCAACACCATTGAATCTTTAAAAGAATTATAATTTATTCACGGCAAAGCGGAACACGGAAGCAGAGCAAAATGGAGATATATCCATTATTTACTTTATGCAAGACAGTGAATGTTGCCGATTTTGAAATCAAGGTGAGAGAAACATAAAAGCATTGAAATATTAATGAGACTAGATGTAATTAACCAATATAGCTACTTTATCTGGCAGCAACGTGTGCACATTAACATAGTCCCTCAGAAACTCAGACATTGGCAATAAGGTGGTCTTATCTTGTAAATCGATTAATTTTGTTTTTAGCAGAACATGCTGAACGATGTTATTGAAACTGTTTAATGATTTGTGGTAAATTTATTTACTATTTTTTGTCTCGGACATTTAAAAGCCACAAATTCTATAACATTTGATTGGCTGGAACAGTCGTTCAGAGACTGTACAGTTGCTTTGCATTTTAACGTCTCCGAGTTTGGATTTTGTACAGGCTATGAAGTTGGACTTTGTACAAGTTCGACCGTTTTATTTGTTCGTGCGCAAATTGTAGAAAGGCATGGAAAACGTTTCGTTGTTGAAATTTTTGTGTACACGCCATATTAAGGTATTAATCGACTTGTTTGACAAATTCTGCAAGGCCAGTCTGACGTTGAGACATACTAAGTGTAGTATGCATATAATAACTTTGGAATGCTTAGGCCGTCTAGTAAGCAGGTCTGGGTAGTTAAAACCCCACCTGGCAAAATTGAAACGATCAGAGATGACTAGAAACCGTGAAACAAATTTGATCCTTCCTTGGGTTAATAGGCTTTTATAGAAAACTTGTTCCAAATTTGGTCACTATAGCTAGTCCGTCGACGGACTTGACTGAGAAAAGGGCAACTCAATACAAATGTTTCTTGAGATTCACGCCAGCAAAGAGCTTTTAATTCTCTTAGTGAAAATTTATTAGTACACTAATCCTAAAATTTTCAGAGTTGAATACATCGTTTGTATTGAGAACTGGCACGTTCGTCACGTGATTAGGAGCAGTTTTGATACAGGAGCAAGAGGAGGTAAAGTCTATCAATATAAAACTACTCCGTAATCGTAAAGTAGTGTTTTGGCATTGGTGTATGGGATAGAAAAATCTCACACGTACCTTTTTGGATTAGAATTTCTTCTTGAAACGGACTACGATCCTTTCAAGTATTTTAACGAAGTGAAAGTCGCCAAAGCACAAGATTGATGCGTTGGGCATTCAATATATATCACCTGTAAATTTTTGTGACGCATAATGAGCTCATTTTTGCTTTCATGTTATCATCAACTGGATGTGCATGTAAGAAAACTAGACATAAATCTGAATATTAAAAATGGAAGAATCTACACAAACCTAGAACAGTAGGCGTTTACAACTGTCCTTTCACCTCACCTTAGTAGCTTCTTTTTCTTCTTCTCCTCCTCCTCCTTCTTCTTCTTTTTCTTCATCATCATCATCATCTTCTTCTTCTTGTTCTTGTTCTTCTTCTCATCATTATTACTATTATTATTATTATTATTATTATTATTATTATTATTATTATTATTTACTCAGCCCTGCCCGACCGGGATACCAGACTTTCGTGCTCAGCAGTGTGCAGCGTATAATGATGCGATATACTCCGGCCACTTTTACAAGTGGCTGCCTTATCATGACCCCGCTGACCCTTGCTTCTTGACCTGTTTGGCAGAGGGCACCAAGATGGTAGCAGTTTTGGCCCCAAAGGTCCTAGATGGGACCCGTTGTGATTACAACTCGCTGGATATGTGTATTAATGGAAAATGTTGGGTACGCTGTTCGTATTTCGGTTAAGTCATTCATTTTCATTCTCCCGTGAACAATGACACGCATTAACCAGAATAATACAATAACCACCTAACAGCTGACTGATATTGGTTGACTTGTCCATACCTAATCTTAGAGTCTGTTGTTGGATTTTAAACCAGGTAACATAATATACACTTGTACGGCATATATTGTAATGTACACAGAAACAAAGGTTATAAAGCCAAGTAGACTCTCTTCTTCCAATCTGAAACAATGTACACATCAAAAATGTAAGTGATAGTTAAGCAGACTGTGTCTTCTAATAATGTGATACGATGTACACAGCAAAAATATTGGTAATAGTTAAGCCGACTGTGTCTTCTAATAATTTTATGTTACAATATACACTCAAAAATATATAGTTAAGCAGTCTGCGTCTTTTATTAATGTGATACAATGTAAACACCATCCCCCCCCCAAAATAGGTAATAGTTAAGCATACTGTGTCTTATAATCATATGATAAAATGTGCACAGCAAAGATATGTTATAGTTAAGCACACTGTCTTCTTTCGATCAAATATAATGTACAAGGCAAAATAAAGTTAAGCGAAGTGTCGCGTCTTCCAATCAAATATAACGATCGCAGCAAAAAAATTAAGTTACAGATTAATTAGACGGTATCTTCTTCTAGTTTAATAATAGGACTTTCTAAACTAAAAATATGCTTCGATCGTAATAATTCTTACAAATATCATTAATATAGTACTTAGAGTATATTTTAAAGTCATTGTTCTGTGAATATTTTTCCTGATAAATAAACTGAATTGAGATTTTCAAGACTAGTGGCATTCTACATATTATAGCTATGCTTAGACTAGTGGCATTCTACATATTATAACCATACTTAGACTAGTGGCATTCTACATATTATAGCCATACTTAGACTAGTGGCATTCTACATATTATAACCATACTTAGACTAGTGGCATTCTAGCCATACTTAGACTAGTGGCATTCTACATATTATAGCCATACTTAGACTAGTGGCATTCTACATATTATAACCATACTTAGACTAGTGGCATTCTACATATTATAGCTATGCTTAGACTAGTGGCATTCTACATATTATAGCTATGCTTAGACTAGTGGCATTCTACATATTATAGCTATGCTTAGACTAGTGGCATTCTACATATTATAACCATACTTAGACTAGTGGCATTCTACATATTATAGCCATACTTAGACTAGTGGCATTCTACATATTATAACCATACTTAGACTTGTGGCATTCTACATATTATAGCTATGCTTAGACTAGTGGCATTCTACATATTATAACCATACTTAGACTAGTGGCATTCTACATATTATAACCATACTTTCTACTTTTCTAGAAAGTCGGTTGCGACCACAAGCTAGACTCCGATGCGAAGCTAGACACGTGCGGGGTTTGTGGTGGAAATGACACCTGTATCCAAGGAAATCGTGGAGATGTCGGTCGATACCGGTGGATCCAGACGGGTTACAGCGAATGTTCTGTCACCTGTGGTGTAGGTAACACCATTATTTTCACTATTTCTGTCTAATAGAACTTTCTTTTAGACATTATACACATATAAACGTACTACAGTGCAAATTTCCTATGGAAATTTATGAATTATTTTCTTTGCCGTCCTGTGGAGACAAATGTTACGACTCTATGGTCTGAAACTAAGTAACAGAAAAGAGTGAAACCAGCAAGTTTTCTAAAATTCAAAAAATAATTTGTTTCAATATAATACAAAAGGAGAATTTAAAAATGAACTTACATTATTGTAAATTAAATAATAAATAGTCCTAAAAGTTCTATCAAAGTCCAAATGTATAAAATTCCAATTGAATTACAGAGTTATTCCAAATAAATTGCGAATTTGAATGTGCTAATGTGCCTGTAGTCTTGAACATCTTAATGTGCCAATGGCCTGGAGTCTGATGATGTGCTAACAGTCTTTTGATGTATGACAGTAATATAATCTAAAATGTCCTCTGAATTAACTATAATTCCAGATTAATATTTCAGTCCAAGAATATTGTTAAGTACTTTGTAATTCCAGCGAATAGTCATTTGAATCAATAAATCCATCCAAATGAAAAATTGAACACAACAATAAGACTGATTCTGCTTCAAATGTTAGACATTATTATTATATAAAAACACTAGGACACAGTAATAGAACTATTATGTAGGTCAGCCACCTTTATACAACATTCAGAGTTATCAACAAGTTTAGGAATTTCCAAATGGAAATCTGATGTCCTAGATCCAGACTCAAATAAACATGTTTACTTCCATTGATAATGATCTGAATATTTAATCCACACTCATAGAGAAATGTTAGCTATGTATAATGTTGCTAACAAAATAAACGTTACTGGTCAGGTACACAATGATCTAGATTTTGGACAAAGTCAAGTACATAAGACCTTTTTCTGCTCTGTCCTATTCTTCTTCTGAAATAACCTTTCATTCCTCATTTCCATTTCCATAGGTTGTTTGGCTCTGACAAATTCCCATAAGTCCTCTCCTGCATACCCAAACATTTCCACAATCTTAGTCAACTCACTTATGCTAGCCATGACTATTGACTATTCTGTGCAAAATACGTTAATTTTTATCAACATACCCATACTCAATATGTTTGTGACATACAGAGGAACATAGCATATAATCATTAAGCAAAACCAACGAATAATACAAATTAAATGTACATAATACAAATGTTAAAAATAATCAACAGTTTGTTTCTTTTTTGTACCAAACTTGAGACCCCAATTCTTGGCATGACAATAATGTACCGCCCAAAAATTGTGTGGTATAACTTGAATTAATGTGGACGCCTCGGATTGTATCTTGTGTGACGTCTGTACCACATGTTTCACAAGTACTGTAAGAATTTGGATCGTATCTTGTGTGGCGTTAATACAACATGCTACGCACGTATTGTATCTTGCGTGACGTTAATACAACATGCTACGCACATATTTTATCTTGTGTGGCGTTAATACAACATGCTACGCACATATTGTATGAAGAATATTAGATTACTTCATGAACCACCTTATCTTACGCCATTTAACAATTCTGATTTTCATAAGACACAGTCTGTTTTCATCAGAACAGGATATCCGTAGGGAAATGTTTGACGCTTGGCTAAACAATAGAAATGGGAAGTAATGTATCCTAAGTGCATTTCTTAAATGTTTTCAAAACTTATTTGCGCAAAGTCACCCCCATGTAAGGAATATGAAATAAAATCGTATTTTAATTTTTCAAGAGCTTTAGTTACTTTGCACAAAAAAACAACATATTTTTAACTTGAAATTTGTTTTGTACTCTCAAAAGGCTCACCCAATCGTGAACGTGATGCGCCGGTAGATTTAGATCTGCGCTATTCCAGATCTTGGTCTACGTCTATGCTATTCTAGATTTAGTTCTGGGTTATTCTAGCTCAAGATCTACGCTATTATAGATTAAGGTCTGCGTTATTCTAGGTCTAGATCTACGCTATTATAGATTAAGGTCTGCGTTATTCTAGGTCTAGATCTACGCTATTATAGATTAAGTTCTGCGTTATTCTAGGTCTAGATCTACGCTATTATAGATTAAGGTCTGCGTTATTCTAGGTCTAGATCTACGTTGACGCTAATTTCAGTGGCAACCGTTAGCAGTATTTGAACCTGTCTCTATGGATTTAGTACGTACAATCGTGATGAAGAGTGCACCAAAGTCATGTGAACTTGATCCGATTCCTACGTCACTGCTGCTAGAGGGCTTGGATCCAATATTGCCTTCACGAACTGATGTTATTAATATCTCTCTCTCATCTGGGGAATTCCCATCATTTTACAAAACTGCCATTGAAAAGCCTCTGCTGAAGAAACCAACACTCGACCATAATGATTTGAAGAACTACCGCCCAGTTTCTAATCTCCCATTCATGTCAAAAATCTTAGAAAAAGTTGTTCTATCCCAACTTGTATCTCATCTGAATTCAAACAATCTTTTTAGCAATGTACAGTCTGCATATCGCCCTTTCCACAGTACTGAAACTACTCTTCTGAAAGTAGTCAGTGACCTTCTCTCTGCTTTGGATAGCGGAAAGATTACAGTCCTCACTCTCCTTGACTTGTCTGCAGCATTTGACACCACGGACCATGATATATTACTTCACCGTCTCCAGCATGTGTTTGGCATTCATGATACGGCCTTACTATGGTTCAAGTCCTACTTGATCAACAGAACACAAATTGTGTCCGCAAATGGAAAACACTCTAGCCCAGTTGATCTATGCTGTTCTTGGACCTGTTCTCTTCATTCTATACACTCAGCCACTCTCAAGTGTCATAGATCATCATCCAGTGTCTCACCAATTGTATGCTGATGACACCCAAATATACAAATCTAGCCATCCAGCTGAAGTTGAAGCTACCATCCAAGGCGTAGAGAGGTGCATTTCCGATGTGAAATCATGGATGACATGTAACAAGCTGCAGATGAATGATGATAAAACTGAAGCCATCCTGATTACAACACAAAGACTTTCTCATTCACATCCTTTACCTCAGACAATAAATATCAGCAACACCAACATTAAATTCACACAGTCAGTACGAAACCTCGGTGTCACTCTCGACAGTACTCTCTCGTTGCACCAACATGTCATGAACATATGCAAGGCTGCATATCTTGAGCTGAGACGAATCAGCTCCATTCGCAAGTATCTTTCAGTTGATGCCACTAAAACACTTGTGTGCTCCTTAGTACTTTCAAGACTGGACTATTGTAACTCAATTCTGTCTGGTTCGTCTCAATATCTACTTCAGAAACTTCAAAAAGTTCAAAATACAGCTGCTCGGATCATCCTTAGAGTACCATGATCAGAGCACGCCTCTCCCCTGCTCTGTACCCTACACTGGCTATCCATACGATCCAGAATTAAACACAAAATTTGTTCTCTGTGCTACGTTTCACTGACGGGCTCCAGTCCAACATACCTATCTGACCTCACCCATGTGTACACACCTGCAAGATGCTTACGCTCCTCTTCTGACACTCGTATTCTCATTATTCCCACTATGAAGATGAAATCATATGGACAACGTTCTTTTGCATACCAGGGCCCATCAACGACACAAAGACACAGTGATCTCATTCAAGAGCGCTCTTAAAACCCACCTATTTCAACTGCAAGAACAGACTTAAAGACCTAATAATGTATCCTTGCCTTAAATATTTACAGCATATTTTCTGTTTCTACTTTCGTGATGTTTGTTTTTAATTTTGTAATCATATCATTATATATGTTTTTTTAAGTGTTGTCAAATGTTGTAAAGCGCTTAGAGCTTCTAAAGATTAGGCGCTATACAAAGTCCTCCTTATTATTATTATTATTATTATTATTATTATTATTATCATTATTATTATTATTATTATTATTATTATTATTATTATTATTATTATTATGTACAATGGACTCGACTAGTGATGTTAGTTGTTGCAGATTTTTCTCTCATGACCTTCACATATGTCGTGTTACTCTCAATTTTGTTTCATTCTGATCTCTGTGAAATCTTATTCTTGATCAATTTAAATTCGATGCCATTTATTATGTGAAGTTCACGGTATGTTTCGCGGCATTTGCAGCATCTTGCAGGTTAACATAAGGAGTTTAACATAATGACTTATGAATTGATTTTAGAATTCACCCCCTGTGAATATATAAAAAAAAACAAATCACTGGACATCTGGTATAGACTCTAAAAGCATGCCGCCCACTTAGT
>JAECUM010043251.1:0-16430 GCA_016617855.1 Megalonaias nervosa
AAAAAAAAAAAAAAAAAAAAAAAAAAAAAAAAAAAAAAAAAAAAAAAAAAAAAAAAACATCGGCACAATTAAAATAATGCAAAGTCGGCTTTCGAGGCCGGGTTGCTTTGTAATAAAATTAACCTTTGTCTTTGATGTCTTGTTCTTAAGTTCAAATAATGAGTTAAATGCGCACTGCCAGTTGTGTTTATTCACGTCCCGGGGTTATATGTGCTTGGCGTCTGTAGTTATAATTAATACAGATAGGCAGCGATGTTTGCGGGTAAATAGTATACACAGCAATATATTGCTGTAATGATACATTTATAATCCGTGCTAGGGAAAAAAAAATGTCACTTGCACTGAAGTGAGTGTATTTCAAGTAATGAGTTTTATTTGCGAAATACTGTCATATAGTTGACCTGAATAATATTCAATATTGGTTATTTTGCACACAACACCGTGTCATGCATGAATGGCGGTTGTCTTCCAGATATAGTTTGATTATGTCCCTATTGTTTGGAAACTCATCTGCTTCTCTACTGGCCTTTACGAATTCATCAAATGATTTTATTTTCACCAAATCTTCTGGGCGACGCGGGGTTATCGATTTCCATGCACGAATTGTTCCATCCATTGTTTCAACATTTTTTAAATCCCCGTGAATATCTGCGAAGAGGAATCAAAGCTAGCCTGCATATCTCGGCCGTCTTTTTTTATTAAAAAAATATATTAAAAAGAACAAAAAACAAAACACAAACAAAACCATCGGCACACTTAAAATAATCCGAAGTCGGCTTCCTTTCTCGGCTTCCTTTGCAATAAAATAACCTTTGTATTGATAAAAAGAAGAAACACCTGTATCCAAAGTTGGCTTCCGAGGTCGGCTTACTTTGTAATAAAAATAACCTTTCTCTTTGATGTATTGTTGATAAGTTCAAACAATGAGTTTACTGCTCACTGTCAGTTGTGTTTATTCACCCGTGATAGGGAAAAGATTGTCACTTGCACTGAAGTGAATGTATTTTCAAGCGAGTTTTATTTGAAAGATACTGTCATATAGTTGACCTGAATATAATTCAGTCTTCGTTATTCTGCACCCAACATGAATGGCGGATGTCTTCAAGTAATTCTTTGATCATTTCCATCTTCTTTGTAAAACCATTTGCTTCTCTTCTGACCTTTACAAATTCATCAAATGATTTTTTATTTTCTCCAAATCTTCTCGGCGACTCGGGGTTATGTATGTCCTTGCACGAAGCACTATATTGGGTCACTTAACAGTTGTTCCATTGTTTCAATTTATTTTCAAAATTTCCGTGAATACCAGCAAAAAGGAATCAAAGTTAGTTTCCATATCTCGGCCGAATTTGTATATTAAAAACAAATAAAAATAGGCACACCTAAAATAATCCAAAGTCGCTTCTGAGGTCGGCTTGCTTTGCAATAAAATAACCTTTATATTGATATCCTTTAAAATTAAAAAAAGAAAAACTGGCTTTCAAACATCCAAACTCGGCTTGCTTTGTAATAAAAATAACCTTAGTCTCTGATGTCCTGTCGGTAAGTTCAAATAATGATACCATTCTAACCCATGCTAGTAAAAAAAATTGTCACTTGCACTGAAGTGAATGTGTTTTCAAATAATGATTTTTATTTGCGAGATACTGTCCTATAGGTGAGCTGGATATAATTCAATTTTGGTTATTTTGCACCAAACACCATGTCATGCATGAATGGCGGTTGTCTTCAAGATATCGTTTGATTATTTCCCTCTCGTTTGCGATTTTGTGTGGATCCAGTTTCCAGTCGGATAATATATTCAAACCTCTCAGCACAACCAAACACGATTTGTTTCTAAATGGTCATGTCAATGAGCAACGTATCGTGTTAGATGACTTAAGCGATACAGGCTACATTATGGAAGCCTACTCTACAAACCGGTATACTGTGTTAGTGTATATATTGCATTCTGTAATGCTTATTATGGATAAAAAGGGATAAATTATAATAATACAAGGTTAGTTTCTTTCTTTTTATTATCAGATAAGCGTTTTGTTTATCTATTTTATTGAAATGTGAGGTGGGGGGAGTTTACACAAATTTAATATAAATTTCATTTCTTAAGTCTTGGGACTTATGACCTAGGTGAAAAAAGTTTCACCATAAGTTCTGGGACAGGAATAAAATTATTTTTTGTTTTTATCGTGCCCCAATATATACGGTAAATACGGTAATACAAAAAAGTTGTTCACTTCCCGAAAGAACAAACCATTGAGATAAAAATGGTCAAGGGCAATTGATGACATGACGAAATGCAGATTATAATGAGATCCATAACATACACAATCTAAAGGTAAATCTACTTAGGAACGTGTGATAAAATATGCTGCACTATTTATTAAATGAAAGAGCATCTTAGAAAAGACATATTTTGACACTATGGATGTCTAAACTTTTGTCTAAATCGTGTTAAATCTCCTTTCATAGTGTGATATCGATAAATTCAATACCTAACCTCCTTCTTAACCTTGTTATGCTCTCGTCTCGAAATGGCTAGCAGCACTTTGGGAAAACAAGAAGTGGCTGACTTGGTTGAGTCAATATCTACCCACAGTGGACTGACAGACCAAACATTGATATAGTTTCATGACTAAGAAAGTTATTGGCACCCCAAATGGACAAGCTGTGGACCGCGGTGATCGAGTGGAAAAGGTGCATGGACTGCTATCCTAGCCAGGAAAGAAAGAAAGGGTTAGAGTCATTTGATATAAAAACAATTTGAAGCGATTGCTAATTTTATCAGTTATATAGACAATGAATGGAAAAGTTAAGATTCGAAGTTTGATACAATGAATATGAGTACTGTTGTATAAGGAATCACCGACATAGCACTGTGGCGTATCTTTACTGACATTCCCATACATCAAGTATTGTATGTTTCCATACTTTATGATATAATTATGCAATATCACACGCGTTATTTGTAAATTATTAAATGGAGGCATATGTACTCTAATGTATTATGTATAACTTTAAACACTACTTCCCTAATTTGTCATTAATTTTCATTTCAGCAATAGAAACAATAGTTTTCACCCTGGTTCTTACAAATAACTGTACCTTATATGAAATTTTTAAAAATGGATATGTTACACGTTTTGTGATATTCTAACTTGATCTTGAAAATGACAAAATTGTCGACGATGAGTATAGTTCTAATGTAGAATTTGTACGCTACTATTTCTGTACATTTTTGGTCTAAAATATATCAAAGAAAATGATAGAAATATAGTTACAAACGTTTGAACATTTACACAATAATACAAACAAAAAAAATTAACGATGAGAATTCGTGGTCATTTATTTGTTCTTTTTCTTATCCTGCTGTTGTAGTTACAGTGTCTTAAAGTTATCATTTTCATTTTTCGTTGTGGTGCTGATTTTAGAATAAAGGCTCCATTAGAAAATAGCGTTCTTCATCAAACCCGGAAAGGAAATCATACCGAATCTCTATCCAGCCCCGAAAGCAGTGGAAGTGTTGGCAGTCAGTCTAGTATTTTGGGAAAGCCAAAGAAATATATTATGATTTGTGAAACATATACTCCACTTAAAGAAAGCCGAGATGAAATAGATAAAACATTTCTTCGAGAACAATTGGCAGCATATATTTTATCTACTGCTATTAAACAGAATATGTGTCTGGCTGTTTCTTGACAAATTATCTCGTACGTACTGCAAATTTATTAGCCAGGTCTTGTCTCTCTGACACTTGTAACCATGTGAAAGATTTTTATAAAGTCCAGAAAATGCATACTTGTAAATATTCATTTCTGTAAATCTTTCAGACTAATATTATTTTCATAGTGTATGTTAAAGCTATTCATTAGATACCTCAAAATCATAGAACCTAAACAATTATTCACATCAGTGGTAATCCGAAAAATGGGCATGTCAACTTTGTATACACCCACAAGGTTATGACGTTGTCTCTCAGTCTGTTCACTATTTTATTTTATACTATCTAGTCCTTACATAATTTTCATTACGGTAAATAAATGAAGCTTGCAAAGTTTGGATTCAGGGGTTAAAGGACATGGTGATTGAGACTAAAGGAATAAAAACGACTTTCCATATCATAGACCTAGACCAAACTGTGAATGACATGTGTTTAGGTGTAATAGATGTTTATTGCGTTTTGAGATCAAAAGGTCCAACTTCTTGGTCACTGTAACTGAAAATGCAAGATCGTTTTTGCATACAAATTGTAGTTGCTGATAATATACCTTTACTACATTTGTAGTTTACATTTTAGGTACGTTTACTTTAATATTATAAGGCAACATCAACATAAATATGATATTACATTTAGTTCAGAGGCAATTAAAGCAATCTGCCTAGACCAAAGATGCATTATGGCAGTCCAACTCCTGATACAAGGCTAGGATTTGAACCCACACCTTTTCACTTGCATGTCCGGCACGCGAACAACTGACTCTTCTATAACCCTACCTTGGGTTAGAAATAAATCAGACTGAATATGGGTTAGAGGTCAAGATCACTGTGACTGAAATAATAAAAATGATTCTCAATCGTAACTTTAGTTCAGATCTATGCACCTATACTACAATGTTTTAAAGTCTTGCCATTAAGGTCTAAATAAGCCCATTGATTTATACATGTCAAGGTCAAAGGTGACAGGTGAAAGCCATTGTAACTAATTGAAAATGGGCTTTGCTCAAAAGCTCTTGATCTCGTTTAATATTTTTACGCAGAACATTGTTGATGGTTTTCACTAACCCAGTAACTAAAACAAAAGTAGATTTCCATGTAAAGGTCATGGTTATATTATGTCTATTATAACTAATTATGCAAACCTAGTTTCGTTCCAGATAGCCTACGTTGATCAAATGCAAAGGTCATCTTAACCCACGGATCAGTAATCTGAATCAACCATGTCCTACAAATGTCTAAATAGATGCCTATTCAACATGGACCGGTCGTATACTCTACCATTTCTCATATATAAGTTTTCTGGGATCATGTCTTCATTTTCTTGTGGCATTTTTTTCCTTATTACCTTGTATTGTGAATGGAGAATCGACTTATTTTGAAGAACTACATGCTCTTTCATTAACCACGTCAACATATATTGTAGCTTGCAGAGGTTTTGAATCACAAATTTAGAGAAGTGAACTGAATTGAGTACCAACAGTATCTGTCTGTTTTTGTTTCATTTTTATTCCAGGCATTTATCTTATTGTATTCTCTTTTGGGTTGGATGTGGCAATCTACTATAGCCTTTCCTAATAAAAGCCCAACGAACTTTGTTGATTTCAATAGGTTATACTGTGGAACGAGAATACAGTGGACTGAGGGCTCTGATGAGTTACTCTATCAGCTTTACTCGTGGTGCCGCAGCAGTGATGAATTTCACATTTTCGTTACTTCTGCTGACAATGTGTCGAAATACTATAACATTCTTACGGACAACGATTTTTACCCTCTACGTGCCATTTGACTCTCATGTTACCTTTCACAAGATTGTGGCCTGGACACCTCTCCTTTTCACAGGTAATCACGTAGTGCACATGCATATTATATGTGTACATAGAATTTATGGACACACGACATTCACGAACATGTAAATATGCAGCCGTGAAAACGCATAACAGATCTTGCATTTACCCATGGAGGTTCATCTTATAATATAAAGACTTAACTGTTTTACATGGCATAAAAGAACTAACTATGAACAAGTATTGTTAAAAATCCCACAGAAGGAAGGCAGGCAGTTTTAATTTTAGTCATGTTACACAAAAGCGACCACGTACTGAGCGAATCATGCACCTGCGTGAGCGTGATCTTGATAGTCCATGTCTTCCGTATTTCCATGCACGTAAAGTCAAGAGTCGTTGTCCATTGCAAGGTTCCTAAAGATGCAAGTACTTATCAATCACCGATTGAATATACGTAATGAAACTATAATATCACTCTTACATAGTTTTCCTTGTTTCACATTTGTAAGATTTCCTCAGGAAGTTTTTCCCAGCCAAATATCAATATTTGTTGCCATGCAATACAACTGAGCCAAACATCCAATACAAAGATTTATTCTTATCTCAAATTACTAAACACGTATATCTAAAAACTCTAAAGAATTTCAGATGAGAACAAATTTCGGAGGGTCCGTCTTACGAACCAAATACATTAGTCATAAACTATGGTGAATGTTGTACATGATGACGTATGCACGTATGCTTCTAAAACTTTTGCCAAGTATTATATATATATATATATAAGAACTTTTCAGAAATGATATTCCATGCTTTCTGGGATAAAACTGGAGAAAATATTCGCTTATTGCTTTTCAGGTATCGACTTGCATGGGTACAGTTTTAACTTTTACCATCTTGCTACGCAAGCTATCTAGTATTTATGCGTCTTCGACCCAATTTTTAGGTAGGTGTAGACAAGTTCTGGCTTACAATAGATTATTTTAGTTATTATCCTAAATTTCAGACAAAAAACAGAAGAAATGCTTTATATAGCATCTAAATGGTTAAGTCAGTGGTAATGCTACTCAGCCTAGAAACAGTTTTGTTCAGGAATGATCACAAATTGAAAGGGTTTTTTGGTTCGTCTCCTGTGGAGTGTAGTACAAGATATATAGGACTTGTGGTTTCCGTTGTTCAGATTGAACTCTTTTAGGAAAGAAAGATAATTTGGATGCTTATCAGTATTTCTTGCCAGATGAAGCGCAACATACAATACAGGTGTGTGTGCGTGCGTGCGTGCGTGCGTGCGTGTGTGTGTGTGTGTGTGTGTGTGTGTGTGTGTGTGTGTTTTCTATACTTGCGAGGACCTAAGTTTGAATGCACACCAACATCTCGAAGACGTGACGACATTGTTAGGACTTACGCACCAGTCCTCGACAAGATTCATCGGCAAATGGTCGAGAATAGTCATACTAGATGCACTACGTGTTATTATGATAGTCCTTACAAAGTCGGTAATGTATGACAGTGAGCTACACTCTGTGTGTATAGTTCACACAATTTGCAGTCTTCCTTGACTGGTGTGCAAACGCTTAGCCAATCAGAAGGCGTGTGACTTCTGATTGTAATCCAATCAGAACATCGCTTTTGTGCAGTGTCACTGTACATTTCGTATACCTAATAAATACGACTCATAAAAAATAACTACTAGTATTATTAATGATTTAAAAAGAATAATTTCGTAATAATGGTAAACTGGTGATGTCAACAAAAAGTGCGAAATTTTAAGCCCGGTTAGACTGATATAGTGTGGTGTTTTTTGATGCGTGATTGGTGTGTACAAGGATTCTATAGCTTCGTGACTTAATGCGCCTGTGACCTAACTCTTGGAATATGGCAAGACCTACTTAATCAAGCTGGAAAGAAACAAAAAAATTCTTTATATAGTTGTTTATTATATTCGTCCAAAACAGCTGTCCGTTCTTTCATTCGTTATCATCTGTGACAACTTGCTTGTGTCTCGTTCCACCAATGACCTTGATGCATAGGGCCTCGTATCATTGCTTATATTTACCTATTAGTCATACAAATAGTATAAAATAATATTATGACTGACAGTTCCATTGCAAGCAGCAATACGAGCCCCGGTGCGAAGGTCTTGTTTATTATAATACCATGTCACAAACAATTCACATTGATGTCATATGAGTGGGTTAACGAAGAAGTGGATCACTTCTCTCTCTCTCTCTCTCTCTCTCTCTCTCTCTCTCTCTCTCTCTCTCTCTCTCTCTCTCTCTCTCTCTCTCTCTCTCTCTCTAGAAGCAGAGCAAAATTAACTTATAGCACATGAAGAATATTGTGCTTGTTATTGTTTTGTTTTTTCTTATTCCAAAAAAGAACGAAACAGAAAAAGAAAATTAAGACAAAATGTCAGATAAGCAAGGAAAGGAAAATGGAATACCTTTGTTGCAGTACCTGATGCCCTCGAAATGGAAATGGTTGGTCCCTTTTAAGCTAGTACAGTTCTCACTCTTGATGATGCATTATATGCCCCAACAGAAGATAAGGCTCTGTACATGACAGACTCGTTGATAAACAAACTTTTTTTTTTTATCTCTGTCCTCACATGAATAAAGAAATTACTTGATTGTTAAATCCAAATGAAAGGCACATCTGTGGTTGTCATTCTTTTATTTTGCTTGATTCGACATTGTAAATATAGGAAGCAGACAACATAGTATTTTTCTTCTATGTGCGTACATGTGTAGTCCTGCATATACTCCTTCACTGAAAATGGACTTATCCAGGAACCAGAAATGACTGACAAGCATGGTGTTGTTTTAAACTGAAAACTTCATTTGAAGTGAAACATGCAGATGATAACTGTGTTAGCCCCCCCTCCCCCCCGGCATAATCAGGTTTGAAATTATAAATCAATAAATGAACTGATTAAGTTCTGAGCATCTTTGATTTCATTTGTGCTTATCTTTTCTAAATTGGAAAGGAGTGGGTACAAATAAACGGAGAGGTACATTCAGACTATAGCTTAAGCTCGATTTAGTGGAACTTAATGTTGTTACTGAATTGGATGGAATGGGATGGCCATGTCAACACGTGATATGTTAGACCACTTTCACATCAACACATATATTCATGGTGAAAATTAGTTCTCAAGTTTGGAAAACTCTCCATTATGCTATGTATACCTCTACACTTCACACAAAGCTTTACGAACCTTATTCTAGTAGGACTATTCCATGCATATATACGAATGTCAGCAGCAACTGGCTATGAGTAAGCTGTGAGACTACAACTATAATTAACACCCACCATATTGCTTACATCAACATACAGTGTTGACAACAGCTTTCTTGGGCAAATAAGTATGTTGTAATATTTGTTTCGCTGATGTTTGGTTACATTGATACAGAGCTATGGACTTATACAAGTGCTATTTCCCTGCTAATTATTAGCACACGGTTAATAGTTGGCCTAGACTATACATCAGAAGATGACACTGTCCTGTGCCATAAATCTATGGTTCCCACATACAAATCTTGGTGATGTCATCCAAAAATATATGGCTTCCAAACTACCTGAGTTAAGATTTGTCGAACTTCGCACCTTCACACAAGTCTACTACTCACTGTGCCACCGTCTAACATATGCTCCAGTATAAAAGAGTGTTTTAGAGAAAGAACATTAGTACATAGAAAACTCCGATTTACATGGAAAATACGACAAAGAAAAAAAACTCACTTTAGCATTCATGAGGTTTTCTTGTATTTATCATGATTTTAATTCAGGGAGAGATTATGTCTCGAAAGCAAACTTAATAAAATTTGGGGAAAATTATGGTATTATAATAAAATCGCTTACTTGTCAGTAAAAATATAGCTTATTAGATTTAGTTTATGATCCGTTTAAAACAAAAATAATGACCAATGTGCATATGCATCCATGATAACTCCTTTCTCTATAAGTGCAGAGAATTGTAGACAAAGACAAAGTTACGGGAGAAGATTTTAATTTCAATTTTTTAATCATTCTTACCTTTATCTTCAAAAGAACTAAATTATATCAGTCAGATTAAGTTAAATATCAAGACTCTGTTAAAGAATGATTGAAAATTTGTTTTTTAAAATAAAATTGATTTTATCATCATCCAAGATTATAGTGCTTTGATATATAACAAATGTTGTTGTTGTTGTTGTAGCAGCAGGCAGGGTGAACCCTACAAATTGGTTTCGAGCAAATTTGTCTAAAACATAAATGTTCCTACAGAGGCTGAAAAATAAGGTCAATAACGCTAAACCGAACCTCCTAACTTTTATTATTACCGTATAGTTTGAAAAACGAATAATAAATCGTTTGGGTTAGCTCATTTTTATTATTTTATTTTTGACTTTTTTGTTTTTTATGTTATAGTGCGTTTAGTTTACTCGCCGGGTCACTCAATTTTTGTCAGTCACCCTGCCTGCTGCTGTAATTTAAACAATTATTATAAATATTATTAATATGGTTGTCATCGGAGAACCTCATTCTGCTAGATTAGCAAGAGAGCGACTAGAAGCAATCAGAAAATATTTACCTGTTCGTGATGCGGTCAAGCAACAATTACAAGAACGACAAGAATCTCATGTTGAATTTGAAGAGGATACAAAACAATTATTTAAACCAATTACAGAGACAACTAAACCTCTTCTTTCTGCGCTAGAGAAAACCGCTGAGGCAACTGGAAAAATAGCAGAGCGAACTAAAAAAACAAAAAAGATTCTACGAGAACTTCCAGCTGAAATTGCTGCTGCTCAACCAATGCAAGAAATACTTGAAGGTACTGACCAAGCTCGTGCTGAAATAGTCGATATAAAAGATCGTATACCGGAATCAGAAAAAAAAACAGAAGCAAGAGCCAGGGTTAATTTGGTTGATAAGTTTACTAAAGAATCTATTGATCTTATTAGAAAAGCTGATGATCTAGAATTAATTGATATTGCTGTGAGAGGTTATTATAATCAAGAACAATTTTTAAAATCTGAATTTGCTGATGATCTCACAAATAAGAATATTTGGCACAAATGGATATATCGTATACGCTATAACGTTAATCAAGTTCGAAAAAATGATCAAAATTTTATTGACTATAAAAATAAGATAAATAACTATATTGCACAACGACGATCACCAATACCATCACCACCACCACAACAATTATCATCACCACCACCACAACAACAATTATCATCACCATCAATACGACAAATACTACAGCAAGCACGACAACAAACACAACAATCTCCAAAATCACAAACACCACAACAACAATCTCCAAAACAACAAAAACCAAGCAAAAAGGAAGAGGAGGAAGAAGAATATTGGCCGTCAGACACCTCTTCTGGCAACGTAAGTGGAAGTGGATTTACTACTCATGGAAGTGGTCTTATTACCTGTCCTAATAATATTCTCAATGACGTTGAACGTCTGGAGATTCTCATTGGAGGAAAACGAGCTGGTAATAATTCTCCAGAAATAATTAATGAAGTATCCGATATTTGCAGACGGTTATTTACTGGCGGTATCATGGACGTTGATGTTTATCAGTCTCTTATTAATGAAATTGCCGATGGCTACTACAGCGACTAAGTACGTAATTAAATACAATTACTATAATAAAATGATCGTACATAGTACTCACCGTGGACCAACCATGGTCAGGGTAATAAATTCACGATTACCAGTATACAAAACAACCTACGGAGATGGACTAGGTGATGTTGTTCAGGGTCTATTTAGAAGGATAGCCCAAAAAGCAATACCGATCGCAAAGCAACTGGGAATGAAAGCTATTGATGTTGTTCGTGAAAAAGGTATTGGTGCTGTTGGTAATGTTGCTAGTAAAGCGTTTTCAGCGATCAAAGATAGGCTAGCACGATTAATACGACGAAAACCTCAACCTGTAAAATTACCTAGTACTGAAGTAATACCTGCAAATGTCAGTAAAATAATAAATCAAGTTGCTAATCAAAAACTAGAGTTGGCTGATGTACCAATGTCAGAAAAAGAAAAAATATAACCGCTAGTCTGATAGCAGGAAGTGGTCTCACTTCCCGAAGTGGTCTTCGTTTTAGACGATAATAATTATAATAAAGATGTTCAAGCGTATATCTGATCCAGCATTCGACATGGAAGCACCAGTACTCAAAGATGAGTCTGTGCGTGATTATCAATATTATTCTTATGACGCTCGAATTCCAGATCAGCGTGGGAGAATTGAACTACAAGTTCAGGATACAAGTAGGTATTTCTTACCCGCTGAGGCTCTTATTGAAGTAGAAGGTGAAATTTTAGATATTAATAATCCTGCAGTACCAGTAGCATATGGAGACGATGTTAGTGTCGGTTTTGTTAATAATGGTATTATGGCGTTATTTGATAGTGCTACGTATATGATTGATGGTAAAAATATTGAATCAATTCAGAAAGACGTTGACGTTGCAACGACAATACTTGGCCTTGCAAGATACAGCGACGATTATTTAAGATCGGCTGGCCCGTCAATGATGTTTGTAAAAGATACTTCTAATTCTCCAGAGTATCAACAATATGAAATAAGACGGCCAAGAAATTTTGCTAGAAACGCCGATGCTGATGTACAAAGTATGATTATTAATGTAAATCCAGATTTTAACTTAGGATTTAGATCACGTCGAGCAGTGTTGCGTGGTGGAAGAAGAGCATTTTCATGTGCCATTCCACTATCACATATATTTGGATTTTGTAGAAATGTCAGAAAAGTCATTTTCGGAGCTAAGCACACAGTTGTACTTGTACGAAAAGCAACCGACGATGATGCAATCTGGCGACCCGCTGGTACTGATCCTGGTAGAGTAATTCTGACAAAACTTTCATTATGGATGCCGGTGACGACTCCATCAATAACTGAAGAAGATCGTCTACTCTCTTTTATGAATCAAGGTGGTAAATCAGCATTATCGTGGTTAACAATGACCACAGATGCTGTTCAGAGTGCAATTAATGGTTTATTTACATGGCAAATAGCTTCTCAGCAAGGTGTTTCTGCGCCACGACATATATTTATTGCGCTTCAAGATGCTGCACGAGTAAACAGTCAAAATCTTAGTATTATGATATTTGACAATCTTGATGTTTCTGAAGTTTCTTTAAGAATAAATGGACATCAAGAAGCATCCGAGGATATATTACTGAATTTCGATCAAAATCATGTAGCACGTGCATATCACCGTCTAATGACGTTCATGGGACGTGATCAAAACATTGATACTGGTTTACAAATATCACAATTGGATTTTACAACCCTATATCCGATTTATTACTTTTCGTTAGAACATTTAGATTTAACCAGACAGTCAGTAGTTGATATACATTTTCGAGCTCGTGTGACAATAGGAGCTATTGCCAATTACAGAGCAATTGCTGTTATACTCAGCGATAAATCGATGTTACTTGAAGGTGCTGGTGGACGAATGAGAGTCGTTGATGCTCCAGTGGAAAACATGTAATTAGATCGTTTATGAATATTATAATGTCGTATAATCACGTTAGTGTTAGTCTGACTCCTGGTCAGATTAAAAGGATACAATCAGCATCAAAAAATAATTGTGGATTAAAAATATCGCTAAAGAAAGATCAGATGAGCGGTTCAAATAAACTATCGTTGACCGAGCGTCAGTTTAAAAACTTCAGTGAATCTAAAAAATCAAATAAAGGTATAAAACTTAATCTTTCTGCGGGTGCTATCAAAGATATCATTAAGACGGGTGGTATATTTCCACTTCTTGCAGCAATACCAGCATTAATTGCCGCTGCAGCCCCAGCTGTTGCAAAAGCAGCTGCATTAGGTGCTGTTGGAACTGCTGCTGGAATGGCATTAAAGAAAGCAACAGGAAAGGGAATCAAAAAAAAGGGAAGGGGTTTAAGATTACCAGGGACTCCACATTCATGGTACGGAAAGGGCCTAAGATTACCAGGGACATTTTACTGATATCTCCTATGTCCAATTTTGATTTACTAGATGCTGCTAAAAAATTAAAAATAAAAAATTTTAGAGGAGTTTTTATGCGCGATCAATTACCAAAACAACCAAATAACATTGAAACAGGTATTATTAATCTCGATGAAAATTCTGGTCCAGGCACGCATTGGGTCGGATATGCAATTGATCCACGTGGAATTATTTATTTTGATTCTTATGGACTAGCTCCACCAAAAGAATTCTTAAAGTATATTAGCGGCTATCAAAGTACTCCAATATGGTATTCAACGTTACCAACACAAACATTAACTGATCCACCAATATGTGGTCGAAAAGTACTTAACGTACTTGATGCTATATCAAAATCAACAAAACCACCCCACAAAGTTGTACATGAATATACTACGACGTCACATTTAAACAGACATTAGTAATATAATGGTGGATATTTATGGAAGATCTTCTCGTGGTAAAGGTCATCAGCAAGTTGATTTATCTAAATACGCAACTCTCGATCAACTCAGAAATGAGATTGACGATTTATTAAACATAACCAGTGTGGATCAAAACGAAGTAGTCGTTTTTCAGGATAAGGAAGGACGATTAAAAACTAGTAATATACAACTACCAGATGTACTTATACGAGTTCCCACAGCGGTTGTTAATAATATAGTTACTTTTACTGATCAGGGTAAAATACAAGATTCCGGTACGTCAGTCAGCGATTATATTAAGAAAGCTGGTGATTCATTTACAGGTTCAATTATTATGAATCAAAATAAAATTACAGGTCTTGGAAACCCAACCGAAGTTGCAGACGCCGCAACAAAGAAATACGTCGACGATCAAGAATCTAAGTACGTATTGGCCAACGGCGGTATAATGCGTGCATTTCTTAATATGAATAATAATGATATTAATAATCTTAGAACACCGGAATATGATTTTGATGCTGCGACGAAGAAATACGTCGATGATAAGGAAATTCCTATTTCAACTTCGTTAAAAACAATCGGTGACGAAATTACTACACTTAGTGCTACTTTTTCCAAACATGTAGAAACGTTCTTAAATTTTCGTAGAAATGTAAACAAACCCATTAAAGAATTTTTTGGGGAACAACCAACCGTTGAAATAAAACTAGCTGACGTTAACACGAAACTCAACGACATTGTCAGTGGAATACCTACTATTGTTCAAAAAACTAATCTGATTAAAATTCCACACGGACAAATTAAAAATATCGTATACACAGTAGCATCAGGATCATCAACATGGACACCACAAAATAACACACTCGAACATACCGTAGAAGTAACTGGGTTATACAGGTTATCTATATACGATTCGGAAATTACTGCGGCAACTTCATTATCACCAAATGTATATCATAATCCTCTATTGGTGATGCTAACCAAGAATATGAAGGAAATCTTTACGCTGATATCAACGGAAATACCTCCGAGACGTTACTGGTGGTGCCTAGAATTCGTAACTGAAACTTAATTAAATGACGTTGTTAGTATAATGGATCAACCTCAGTCTCGCATCGACGTTCAACGTTACAGATGCAATCAGGTATGTGAGCGTCTCACTAAACTAAATAATTTTATCGACTATTATAACACGAAAATAAAAAAATACAAAAGACGTATAATTGTCATCGATGTAGTTGTTTACTCGGTTTCTGCTGTTATTACTGGAACAGGATTATTATTATCAATGTTGACGATGACAGCACCTACTGTTATAACCATTATTGTTTCAGCATCAACGACTATTGCTGGTGTTCTCGGTATTATAGCCAAAAAGATAAATACTTGTACAAATGCTAAATTGCACGATTATATGATTAAATTACATACAGTGGCAGAGGCATGTTCTAAATTATCTTTGTATATTTCTTCGTGTATTAGTGATGGTGAAATATCCGATACTGAATTTGCTATGATTATGAAAACCTATGATGACGCTTTTAAGGTGATCGCTAATGATTTTAATGAATTAAATAATAATGATAATAATAATGACAGACAGGGAGTTACTTCAGCAGATCGTCACTAATACAACTCCGTCAAAAACTACTATGATATCGTTAAGTTCGACCAATCCTGAGTTTAGTGTCAATTTTCCAACATCAATTCCTGCAAAAGAGATAGCATTAGCACAGTTACGGGTTTATTATAGCTGGCCAAATATTAGATCAAAACCATTTGGTGGACAACAGCCAAATAATTCATTAATATTCGCTAATAAAAATAAACCCGACGGAACTCCTGATTGGCAAGTAGTTGGAATTCCAACGGGCAGTTATCAAATAGAACAGATTAATGATGAGTTCCAACGCAGAATTAAATCTATTACAGGAAAAGAATCAAAAATAGCAATTACTGTCTACGAACCAACACTATCTGCGGTTATTGAAATAAATTCCCCTGATTACTCCGTAGATATTTATCAAAGTTCGATTAGATCAGTATTAGGATGGCCTGATGTTCCACCTGTTTATAATGGAGTTTCAGAACCAAAAATAGAAGAATTTAAAACGAGTGAAGAAAAATTCATTAAAGATCCAGAATATAGAGGAAAACAACCATGGAGTAATAATACAAGATTTGGATTTCCAAACGAAGATAGATATTACTTTACCGATTTTGACGGTAAAAGAATCCCCAGGTTGAATAAAGCATTATTTATTGTTAACACAGATACCAGGACGAAGATTAGTTACTATACTGTTGATGTAAGATTTATTAAACATTTTTTAGATACTCTTAAACCTGAATACGATAAAACGTTTAATGATTTAAGAAATTTACTTATTTCATTACCACAACATTATAATGAAAGTGTAAAGCAGCAAATAATCGAGTCAATAAAACATTTAAATGGCATCTTGTTCGATTTATACATCGTCAATCGAAGTATTATAAACACCG
>JAECUM010043252.1:0-35539 GCA_016617855.1 Megalonaias nervosa
TATAAAGCTGGTGGAGAGTGAAGTAAGAACTACATATAAGTCTCTTTGACACTGAAGTAAGTGCTAGATAAAATCTCGTGAACATTGAAGTAATGGCTACATATAAAGCTCGTGGACATTGAGGTAAGGGCTACATATAAAGCTCGTGGACATTGAGCTAAGGGCTGCATAAAAAGCTAGTGTCACTAAATTAAGGACAGTTTGCTCTTTCTGGTGGAGGAAGAACCCGGTAAGAACCACCCACCCACGAGAAGATTCTGGCAAGTTTCTCGTGTACTCACATTAGCCACTCCGGGTCAGCTTGCTCTTTCTTGTGTTAGATATATATTTATCAAAGCGCGGTGAATTTAATGATTCAAGGATGATCAAGTGAATTTTGTACTTGTCAACGATACAGGTGCTGAGAAAACTGGTTTACAAACTCGAAAATTATATTATTTTAATATGAGTCTGGTGTTAACTCATATATTATTTCACTAGAAAGCACGTTTAAAAACCTATAGTGAAATGAGAATTATACTTGATAGCAAAGAAAAAGGAAGTCTAAAATCTACACTCCTTTCTTGACTTTAATATGTCTGCATGAAAAATGAGCAATGTCCTGCCACAAACTGATTTTTTTAATTATTTTTAAAATTGCAACAGTTTCTTAAAAAAAGACATCTACTTTAATTAATCAACACCTCTTTGGTTGTCTGGCGTCTTTTGTGTGTGTGTGTGTGTGTGTGTGTGTGTGTGTGTGAGAGAGAGAGAGAGAGATTTGGATTTTTAACGTCGCTTTAACAGTTTTAGTGTGGCAGTTGAAAGTGATGTCTAGCACTGGGGCATGATGCCGCAGACGTGTAGCATGATGTCCCACCCAGTCACATTATCCTGACACCAGGCCGACCAGTCCTAACACTAACCTCTTAATGCTGAGTCCCAAGCGAGGCAGCTATTAGTACCATTTTTATAAGTCTTTGGTTTGACTCGGCCAGGGTTCGAACCGCGACCTCCCTCATCCAAAGCGGACGCTCTAACCACTAGGCCACCGGAGCGATCTAATATGATTTGCAAGAATTCATTAATGAGGTAGACGCTTACTAACGTTTGAATGATGCATAGCCGATATCTGGGTGATTATTTCAGACGGAAAAAGTCGAGTACAAAAGCTGTATTTGTACATGTGTTCTTCTCATATTGCTTACAATATATTTGATTTCCTGGTTAAAAGATCTGATCCTACATGAGACTGGAACTCATTATGTATTTTGATGAATTGCAGTTGAATTATTTATAATATTAAACAGTTACCGGTAGTTTATTTCTCCTGGGTTCATATGTTTCTCAACGAAATTCATTAAGCTAAGATGTAAGACTGATAATGTTTCTGAATGGATAGGTGGTAAATTCGGCTAGTTGCTTGTAGGTAATTTTAGTCATCCAGGTTACAGTCTAATATTATTTGACTGTAGTACATTAGATTACTCAAAAATTAACCCCACACCACCAAGAAACGTAAAGAACTTTGAAACAATTTTCGACACTTATTCCTTTCTCGAAAATAGTAATGTATGACATTGTATTACATTTATAAAGCCCCATTTGTTACATTCTTCTTCTACTTTGTCGCCAAAAGTGTGTCCTTAATGTATGAAATGATTAATTGGGAGATTGATTGATTGATTGATTGACTGATTGGTTCATTCATTCATTCATTCATTCATTCATTCATTCATTCATTCATTCATTCATTCATATGTGCTTTGGAGCAATGACCAGTCGAACACTTAGCTGTAATATGCGAAAATAAAATTATTAAATAACAGAAACAAACTACTCTTGCTAACAGAGTAAACGATGTAGTAACACGTAGTCATTTGTTCTAAAAATACTTTTCTTTCTTTGAAAATACTTGTCCTTCTTTGAAAATACTTGACTTCTTTGATAACGTTTCTTTCCTGAACGAAATCTCAACTCAAACTCTTTCCTCAGAGTAAAGTTAGTTAACCACTTACATGCTCACCGTCTATGCGAAGTTCGCTAGCAATGTTGATGTAGAATCTAAGAGAACGTCGATGGTTTTAATTTAGAAAATTAATTATACACTTACATAAATTCATTTAAAAGTTTTAATGTGTATCTTTAATCACAGTGAAACATTTATATGGACATAATCTGGAACAAACTATGGAATAAACATCCAGCCCAAACACTATTTTGCACAAGCATAAAACGTTAGTCGAAAATGGATTAATCAGAAATGTGCTAAATATGCAAGATCAATTTAAAATCCCAAAAGTAAACTTCGGTTTGAAAAAGTGCCATCATAATATCTCATGTATTACAAAATATGACAAATATTACATCTGCAGACCTCTCCAGCTGATATCTTTTCTTTATCCGTTTTAATTTCGTTGTGTTTGTAACAGATATGCATGTTTATATATATATATATATATATATATATATATATATATATATATATATATATATATATATATATATATATATATATATACGCATATGCAATAAACTGACAACGAACAGTGAAAAACTAGTATCAATCTAGCCTGAGCGCTTTCGACTCTCATCGAGTCTTTTTCAAAGGCAAATAAAAAACATAGACAAGACAAACAAATACAACACAAACACCGTTGTGTTTGCAAAACTTTACATGGCTGTTTCTAGAGGAATTAAACCTTTAAATTTATTATGATTGAACTAGTTTATTTCAACTTGTTGCGGATGCTTGAAAATTGTTTTGATTGACGAAGAAATTGACGACCCATTACGACATCTATTGTTTATGTAAATTTATGTAGGCGCAAATTATACCCCGAATATTTCATTCTCATAGTAGTAATTATAGGCTATTAAGCTTAATTTAGAGAAATATTTAAAAGAAAATGTGTCGGCTGCAAAAAATAAATAATTTCATTTCTGCATGGCTGTACAAGAAGGGGAAAATATGAACGTATACACTAACACGACATAAGATACAGAACTGAAAGGGTGTTAGATCACATCAATATATATATATATATATATATATATATATATATATATATATATATATATATATATATATATATATATATATATATATATAGACGACTATCGCTTAAGTTATAAGTTGTCAATTATCAAGATATATATCTGATTTTCTCCTGCAAATCTGAGATCGCCTTCTCGATTTTATGCACCTATTACATAGAAAGATTAATGACTCAGCAATAACAATTGCGGACATGCGGAATCTTTGGAACGATTTCTTAGAATAACTGCCCACCAAACTTCTGTAAAACTTTGATGATTATGTACTTGTGTACTCTTCTTCCTCCCAAATAATGTTATCATTTCACATTTCATTTCACATGGATATCGGAGAACTTCAATAATATTTCCATCTCACTAGTTACACAAGATTCAGCTTGGCACGGCTAATCCAAAGATTGATTGCCCAATTTTCCTCTGACAGGTTGAAGAGGAAAACTTCTAAATGATTCCTTAATAATCCGACTTGCAAACATCTCAGTGATTTTCACTTTATTTGATTTGTCACTTATTTGGATCAAGTCGTATTTCATGACATTGATTCATCATCCCATCTGCCTCAAATTAAAATGAAATGTCATGCCATCCTTCAAATCGGAATTTTGATTCATTTAAGTGTGCTAAGGTGCATTTCGAATTACCTTGACATGGTTACAAGGTTCTTTCAGTTCTTACAGTACATCTCGTAGGATATCAGAGGCATGAATGTTTTGAAGAGCAAAGTCGAATTTATTTTTATACAGAAGTTTAGAAGATCATTTAGTTACTCCAAATTCAATCTACATTTTCACAGCTCTGATTTCGTGTTTACAAAATGACGATCAATCACAAATGAAACTCATTACAGATTTAATTAGGACCAATAGATGCTATTTTTAATTGGTAAAGCAATACAGTCTGATTGTAGTTCTGAACTGAATTAGATTGATCATAATGTCATCAACAAGGTTAACAATATCCGAGGATACATTGTCATTGCATATATGAATTTTCTTCGAGTCGCGTGAATAACTTGCAAGATAGCTCTGTTTTTGTCGTCTGAAATGATGACGCTTCTTGCTCACTAACAGCGCATAGCAGAATCGGGTAAAACAAACAAACAAACAAGAAAAAAAAACCAACGAAATAAACAAACCCCAAGCAACAAATAAATATATGAAATAAGGAGTAGATTTCTGCCTACCAGTCAGATAATTTAATCTTTGAGCATTGTTGATATCTTGCCGCACATAGGCGACGTATTACTATTGTCTGAATCAATTATGTAAAGGCGAATTTCGTAATTTCCATCTGGTCCAAAGTAAAATATGTTTTGCAGGAAACATCAATAGTCTTTCTCTTCTTTACCAGGCATCCAGATCAGAGTTACTTTCTTCTGGACACCACTTGGCCTCTACAACTGCCATGCATGTTCGCGCATCGCAACAGTACATTGATTTCAGGTCAATAATTCACATATTTTCATGCTGCAATTGTATCGTTACAACAAGTAACAATGTATTAATTGTAGTAATCGTAATAGTAATGGTTATAGTAATAGGTGGAGGGGGAGGAGTAGTAGTTGTTTTCTTGCTACTGTTGCTAATGTTGCTGTTGCTTTATTTTTTGTGATGGCTGTTGATGTATTACTGCGGCATGAACACCATTTAGCGGCTGAAAATGTTGCAGTTCAGTGTAATAGCGGCAGTAGAATTGTGATAATAACGACTTTTTCATTTCCTTACTTTATCTTGCTTATGAATGATATAGTTCAGTAGTGGCAAGTTTCAGGCATATCCAATGACTCGAATATTTTGGGATTCTACTCCGAAAGATATCGTGTTAATGATGTAATGTATGTTGAATTGATTTTTCTTCACTCCTCAACCTAACGCCCAACGCGCACAAGGAAGGCAAAGCAAACGATGATAGATGGAACATGGTTACTCTTATAAAACGTAAGAATTGATTTTATCTTTTATCCCTATTTAATTAGAGACATGTGTTTGGGTTGTTCCAGATTTCTACTGATTGTGAATGATCTGGCCTATAACTGTGACACATACTCTTTTGTGCTAATTTATTAATACACTGATTAAGTTCTGTATGAATTTATTTCATTTTTCAACATTTTTTACGAAATCCTGTGCATTATTACAGTAGGTTCAGAATCACCGAACCTATCTTTCTTATACTTGGCACTAACAAGGACACAACATAATACATTATTTTGCATTTTCTTATAACAGTTGCATTGGTACGAAATGGCTGAAACTTTTACTGCAAGCATGGTTCCCAAACTGACCGAAACACACCTGTTTGTTTTCTAATCCTATGCAAAAACTAAAAGGCTGAACTCAATAAAACATTTTATTTTCTGTTTAGGATCTCATGCTGATTTCTTGCAGAATACAAGGAACGTTCTTCACCTGTCAACAAACTTCTAGAAAAATCAGAATAAGAAGAAGTTATCGTCGTATGGACTTCAATATGATGTAATAACAACTGACTGGCCAAATTAGTGTAGTGATACGTGGAAACAATATAAAAGTCGGACATGTTTTATAAATTGCTTTTGCTTTACTTGGATCAGCACTGAAACACGATTCTCATGCTTGGCTGCCTCTGTTCCAGTCTTGTTTTTAATCCAGAATTCAATTTATCTTACAAGACAGTGATCCTAGAGAAGGTTACTGTCATTGAACAAATGTAAGGTCCAAATACATTGACTCGGTTACCATTGCCATCTAAACATGATGTTTCGTTGATATGTTTTTCTTGTTACATTTTGCCAAACAATTTAATTTGTTTTTGAACGACCAATTTTATTTGTTCAGTTTGGTGTTGTTTTCTTTTCATCTTTAAAATGTTAAAACATGATAAAAGGTCGGCATTTTGGCGTAAATCTTCATTCAGGATGTTGCTTTGGAAGTATTATGCCTCCAATAAGATTAGAATGGTACTCCTAAACGCGCAATAAATGCATCACTTTTGGATATCTAAATAAAATCTATGAGGATTTGACATATATGGCCATCTCCGGAGACACAAAGCTGCATAGATAATAATAACCTTAATATTGCCATACTTTCGAATCAAAACGAGAGTCATAAACAACTGTAAATTGATTTCCAAGCGACAGAAGAGCTTTACACTGCTGAGAATGGTGAATATTAGAATTTGATACCTTAAGAACAACGTACATGTATGCCTGATAATAGCTGTATTAGAATTTGATGCCTTAAGAACAACGTACATGTATGCCTGATAATAGCTGTATTAGAATTTGATGCCTTAAGAACAACGTACATGTATGCCTGATAATAGCTGTATTAGAATTTGATGCCTTAAGAACAACGTACATGTATGCCTGATAATAGCTGTATTAGAATTTGATGCCTTAAGAACAACGTACATGTATGCCTGATAATAGCTCTATTAGAATTTGATGCCTTAAGAACAACGTACATGTATGCCTGATAATAGCTGTATTAGAATTTGATGCCTTAAGAACAACGTACATGAATGCCTGATAATAGCTGTATTAGAATTTGATGCCTTAAGAACAACGTACATGTATGCCTGATAATAGCTGTATTAGAATTTGATGCCTTAAGAACAACGTACATGTATGCCTGATAATAGCTGTATTAGAATTTGATGCCTTAAGAACAATGTACATGTATGCCTGATAATAGCTGTATTAGAATTTGATGCCTTAAGAACAACGTACATGTATGCCTGATAATAGCTCTGTGTTTCTTCTTAAAGATACAAATCTCTTTTTTCCATAGGAAACAGTCATGGATTATATATAATATCCAAGATCTTAATTTTCGTGAAAACACACCAAGCATTACTCCAGTTAGATGTCAGCGCTTGAAATGACATTAACAAAGTCTCATAAAATACGGTGAATCGAATCACCTGGATGTGTCCTATTCACACTGCAAACGTATCACACATGTGAAGAAACCGAATTAGTAATAATTTTGCAATTAAATTTTGTTTGCAGCCGGGTCGATCAGCGCAAAACGTCCTGTTTGCGCGACATTAAATTCAAGCTCTGCACGTTTCAGCTTGTACATTTGTTTTGGAATTAATCTTTATATTAATTACTGTGAAAAATGCTCCAGTGATTTTGGAAACCAGGGAGTATTTTACAGTTTGAGTGGGATACGATAGCAGCAAAGGTCATGTTATGGAAAACAACAGTGACGGATGAAAGACAGCTATTCCGCATCGTTGTTCTACACTGGAAAACTTACCATGCACACAACGGATGTGTTGGAGAGGAAATTCCACCTTCTTATTAGAATATGGCGTCAGACGCGAGACTTTGCTGTGTCTCTGTCTGAAGCAGTCTTCTGACCCGGAGGTTCGAATGTTTCTATCCAACATCGATATGAAACAAAAATTATGATCGAATTCAAAATGGTGTACATAGACAAAAGTTTCAAACTACAAAACACCCATTAGGTTTGCACTTTAAATAACGCTTCATTATCATCACCAATGTTCGAAGAACAGTGTTTGGGACCGTCAAACACAGCTTACAACATGTGCCCTGAAAATAACTTGCACAATGATAGGAATGTCAACAGGTAAACTTAAATTCCACCCTCACCACTGAGATAACTGATGCAGATGCAGAATAACGATATAGGACTCGATTAGATCTTTTTAATATCTAGAATCTATTTTCATTCATAAATAATAATGAGAGGATAAGTAACGAAAACAAATGAACAATTAGGGCAAGGATCTTTTCGGAATTGGACTGCAGAATCCATACCTGTAGCATAGCCGATCAATGCTCATTATAGAATGTAAACGTGTTCCAATTAATATGAATCTTAATTATTGTAATATGAGTATGAATCTTAATTATTGTAATATGAATATGAATCTTAATTATTGTGAAATCATGCTCAAATGATGAAGGCAGTCGCAACAGGAGTTTTTGTTTTGTATGTACTGTTATCAAAATAAGTCATATGATGAAAGACAAATAAGATGAAAGAGATCTTCCACATTGTTTTTCTGCACCAGAAAACATGATCAAACGCACGTTGATATGTAAGAAAGTGGTATCCTATACGACGTTACCTTATGAATAAGCTAATATTATCATCTCTCTCTCTCTCTCTCTCTCTCTCTCTCTCTCTCTCTCTCTCTCTCCTTATGAAACACGCGCCTCACATTTTAATGGTCAAAGTGTGATTATAGTTGTCACGTGTCTTTAGCCTAATGAAAATGTATCTAGACTATGTCTACGGTTATCATTGCATCTATAAAATATTAAGAATGGACTGATTTACTTTCATTCGTTATTAGTTCCTTGCTTGTTTTGATAACAACAGGGTGATTGACCATTCTATTCTGGATCTGTCCGATACGATTCCGTGATTGCAATTCATTGTATGGTCATACACTATCTATGGGACATTAATTTAAACCATGTAGCACAACTAAATACTATATTTTAAAGCGATAAAATTAACGATAAAATGCAGAACACAACTGGCAACTCGATCAGAGAACATTTGTGGATACCAGAAACACCAGAAAGATTTAAAGCCAATAACCGATTAAATTGTACTGTGAGTATCAAAAACAATGCATGTGTTTAAATAATGACATATTCAAATACTGAAGATGACACAATCACCTTCAAAAATATTTAAAATAGGTATATTATCATGGTAACACCTTAACGACACATCACAATGTAACATTTAATTTTCGACTTTGAAACTTAATTTTAACAGATTTTAATCGCTTCGTGTAAAATCAAAATCAAATTATGACAGAAAGTAGATGAGAAAGAGAATCCTTTGTAAATTATTCATCATGTCTATCACATTGATCGTCCCTTTAAGTTTATTTATCGTTTGCACAATCATCTATCCAATAAACATATCAATCTCGGGTTTAATTCACGAGGTATTTATCACTCCGTTGACAATACAGTTGTGATACATCTCGGCAGTATGACGCTATTTCGCACTTGAAGTAATGTTAAAAAATTGAAAACCCCCATGAGATCAACAAACGCAGGTGGTGACCAGCAAAACTACAGTGTAACAGATAATCTGTATTGTGTTATTTATTTTATGTAGGTTGCGGATCGGAATAATGTGGCTTTAGGATCAATTGCTACTGAATTTAAAGCTTATCTAAGGGAGTCATATTTTTGTACTAACTAATCAGTTTTTATGATATTTAATTTGCTGACTTTTTAAATGTTTAGTACAAAATTTATCTTTGGTGACCTAGTAACTACACAAAAGTGTGTAATGTTCTAGAATGAGGGCATATATATATATATATATATATATATATATATATATATATATATATATATATATATGAAACAACTAATAGGTCGCTTATTTATAAAATAGTGCGGTTTTTGTTTAGTATTTTTAGCAATCGTACAACTCTTGGACAAAGTTTCGAATGAAATCTTTCAAAACAATGATTAAGTAATTCTTTGCACATGTTGTTCTGAAGAGGGAAACAAGTTGGCAAATATTTTAAATAACAGATAAAAACAAAACTTAAAACAAAAATCAAATAATACAAGATAATTACCTATTGGAATAATCCGTGCTTGGAAGAGGTGCATCACCATGGTAATTTATGCAAGATGAAATGCAAGTTCTTCTTGGCGCATGACAAGTCTGATACTCTATTTTCAAAATAGAAATACCACATAATAATTTTGCAAGAATTAACACATTCCAAATTGTTTGTAAAAGATAAATTGCCAAGTGATGGGAAGTAAATGATACCAAACCACAAAAGATAAAGAACTGACGTTTTGTATTATGATCCTATTATTCAGAGTTCAAATACTTTGGCAGATTTCACAGAGGCAGGACCGAGGCCATACCAAAGTAACAATTTCCAGATGTAAGTGAGTGAGTCAAAAGCACGTAAAAGTTGCTTAATAGGTACACACAAGGTGATATCAGACCATATAAAATTAAACTTTCTAGAGCAGAAGTGATAATCAGTTGCAAATTTTTTGTCTGATGCAAGTTTGTAAAATTAAAGTGTTTAAGTAATGTTTTCATTGGCAAAACAACTGAATTGGAGATTTCTATTGCGATTACTTTATTGTAGCTTACAAATGCACGAAACGTTTAAGAGACACAAAGTAACATACTTTCACGATGATCAGATATTCAAATTATTATTGCAAGAAATTCTTTTTAAAATGGTTTTATATTAAACTGATCATAGCCGATCGTCCAAACTTTTAAAACAAAAAATAGTCATATTGCCATACGCAAGGCAGGGAATATTTCGACAAATGAGCCCACACCCCACCACAAACTGTAGTAATACTGACTGACGTTGTGGGATGATCTCGCCTCTTCTTTAAAATGTCAAATTCCGTACAGACACTTATGTCCGTACACAATGATATACACGCTTTTGATAGACACTTACCAATATTTCTCGCGGCTCATGAGTTACCTGATCCTTTCGGCAAGATGTTTAAAATATTTTTGGATCAAATCCAATGTTTAACAATTTGTAAAATCAGGTGGAATAACACAACCCTACCTACTGTGGCCATTTCGTGGATATGTTGAACGTCAACTTGGTAAAAAAAAACCCTAACCTTTTCTTGGGGAAATTGCGCTCAACAACTTGGAATTTCAAATTATTTCATGGTGGCGTTTTGTCGTGTTTGAAGCCAAACTTGCTCAGAAAGCCATCTTAGAAAATTGTCATCATGAAGATATCTATATTTTTCATACATTTGGGGGCGGGTCTAGGTCGATCGTGTGTTGTTTTCGAAGGCAATGTTTGGCATGTTACACAATGTCAACATCCTCAATGTGTTTTAATTTTTTTTAATGATGTTTGCATGAATGTTTTGTGTGAGAATGTAGGCATGAAAGTAATATTTTCAAGAAATAGGGCGTGTGTGTAAGTAGTGTAGGTAACGTGGGCTATAAAACAAAGGTAGGTTTCAACAAATTTCTCGACTCGATCTTTCAGTATAATCTGAGACCTCTAACGAGGAACATGAGAGCACACATGAAAGGAAAGAAATTTTGTCTGCAAACTGTGTTATCTGAACAATTTGGTGATAAAATTGTAACAAAAGATCCTAAGAACAAAGGCGATATTCTGATGACGCCGCCCCCCCCCCAGTATAGGAAGAGCCAAAAGGTATTGATCGCCAACAGATTCATTTTTTAAAAGTTGGCATGGTATAATCCCCAAAAACGTCATTGTAAACCACGTAAATGGCAATCAGTTGTATAACAGCATCGAGAACGTTGAAGCGGTCTCTAGGCAGATGAATAATTTGTATGGCGTGGTAGGAAAACACAAGAAGACAGCTCGTCCTGTGCGCACAGCAAATATTGATTCTGTGTTCCGAACCGAGGACACTGCTAACAGCTGCAAACATTCTAACCTATTCTGATGCTCTGAGTTTTGAAATAAATATTATTCACCAATTTGCGGCTGTTGATAAGCCTTGTTTGCAGACGCTGCATTAGCTTTTTTGTTGTTATCTTGTATTATATTCTTTGTACTTTATTTTATTTTGCTTTCTTGCCTGATATTGAATGTACAATAAGGATGTATTATACAAAATGTCTTGGAGAAAACATCCGGTCTACAAATAATTGAAGCCACTCGCTTTTTTATATTGAAATTAATATAACACTTTAGGCAGCCTCCAGGTTGAATTTCACAACAAGGTGAATTTAAACTAACCGCAATCCCAGTTCGCATCACTTTTTCAGATTTTTGTATTGGATTACGTAGCGCATTTCATAAAATAGATAAGGAATCAATTTTGGCATCCTATCATTCCCAACGCCTAGTCTTCTTCTTACGCGCTGCAGAATACGGAATCATAATATCATTAACAACAAGCACACTCTCTCATGTAGCTCATTGGGATATTCTAAATCCACCTAGGGAACATAACCTACATCGTCATCTCTGCTATTGTTTTTCTTCTGTAAACATTTCTAGAATTATCCAGGAGAAATCACCCACAAGATGCTTCTGTCATAGGGCCCAGCCTAACAAGTTATAAAATCAAGATGCGTAATATATTTTGATTCTTGCGTTTTGTCGTAGCCAGTCAGTTATTTATTGTTGGCTAAAGCATGTCGAATTGTGATGACAGAAACTCCACCGAGTATTTCTTTTTGGATAAAATTAAACACTTCGATATCAGTGAACAACTCCAGATTAATTTTTGTCAGCTTGACACGATTGCACTGGACAAGAATGTTACCAAGAAGGATCCAGAGTGTAATATGGTAATATGACACGAAAAGATCACGAAATGTTTTAAAGATCAGCAGCAGTACGTCTGAGCTCTCCAACTTGCAGTAAAATTCCTCTTTTTGCTGGCAGCGCTTTCTCATCATAATCTGCCCACAATTTTGTGTAGTCATAAGGATAAATTCCTTTGCAATTTATTAGGTTGAGCTTGTCGCCACAAATTCTTTCGAGGTACATTTAAACAATTTTGTACCCTTGACCAGCGTTTCAAGTGAAGTCTTCATGAACTGTAAGCTGTCGATAGACGCAGTTCACACACAGAGAATGATAAATATTTTTCTAAGTTATTTGGAATGCACGTTATTTTGTTCACTAATTTTCAAAACTTTTTGACGATGAGATGCGAATCGTTGCCTTTGAGATTACGGATTACGACTGGATTAATTCTGACGTCCTCAGTATCTGATTACATTTATTATGAGCATCGCAAATTGATTTTGAGGATAGAATGCGACTCACGTAGCTGACTTCTCCTAATAGGCTCTGTATGAAATTTTCGCCACAGTTTTCTCCGCGATACAGTTTTCTTGACTTACTTAGCTAATTCTTTTTTTTTAAATCAGACGGCTTTGTAAGCATAGCAAAATGGGACATGCTCCTGATATTTTCTTGCTTAGGATTTCTCTTGATCGCAATCTGCATCTGATATGAGAACAAGCAGTAACTCAGAATCAGCATAAATTACAAGTGGCACGTGTGTTATGCGATTGGCGTTTTCAGATTGTGACACGTTATTATTTTATCAGACATGATTACTCTCACGAACTTAGTATAATCTCTGCTGAGATCACCAAGACGTTCTTTGTTTAAAAAAAAAAACGTGGCCATACCCTCGGCAATAGTACTTCTTGAACTTGTGCTTTGTTGTATTGGCTATTCATCAAAAATGCGGAAGTTTTAATCCAGCAGAAATGTCCGTCCTTGGTACTGTTCGTAGAGCAAATCAACCTTGCGCACAGATGCCACTGAAAAAATTATGCTGAGCTCTCGCTCAGAAAAGTATTTGACGGAAATATTATCGAGTCTTTGAGCATGTCATGCACTTGCATTTGAAAAACTCTCCAAGACAATATTCAACGTACTTTGATAGGAGACATAGTTGCTCACTCTGTTAGGATTTTTTGCAATAGGATACAGTGCAGATAACGCAGTCAACATGAAACATTTCGTGTCATTATTTGTTTGCGATCACGCAGGTTTGTCTAGCCTTAATTGTAGCAGATAGCAATAAAATTAACCGACCACACAGTACATTGAATTTTGCCGCGTATCTGACATATAACTTTGCATAATAAAAGTGTATTACTCAGATAAAAACAAACTGCTATTGTTCGTGACAACAACGAATACAACTGCATAGAGAATGCTTACTTACATTATAATACAAGACCGCACAGACATATCAAAAAATGTAAGAAATAAGTCGTCGCCTAAGAAGAATTAGTGCAATTTAACGAAACCTTTGACTCATTCATCAGACTAAACTTGCGAGGACGACAGAAATGAATAAAGTTCGTTTACTTATTCCAAAAAATATTGATGATTCTAGGTATGCACGACAAAGCTGCTATGTGCAAGTCTGTAGCCAGCAAAAACATATTAGAAGAATACAACAATTTTTACTCTGTATTTGCCTGAAGAAGTCAAAATAGAAATAATTTGTCTGCAGAACGCATATATCTTGTGAGCAGAATGCAGCTATTATAATTACTTGCCTTGTGTGTCAAAGAGAGAGAGAGAGAGAGAGAGAGAGAGAGAGAGAGAGATTGCAAATAATCCTTGTTCACAAAATAATCCCCAGATAAGTTTGCCGCTAAGTACTAAGTACTGCTATATTGTACGTCATAGGAATTGTTTTTAATATTTCTGATACGATAAAAATATATTTGGTCTATTTCGTCCCCTTCACGAACATTCCATTGCTTCTGCTAAGTCTAACTCGATCGCCAACATTAAACATTCTCCTGAAGAATAATGTCTACTACGTCCTGTTGATTCGCTTTATCACTAGCTATAGCTTGCATCATCCTAATACTTCTGTGTTTAATGTTATTATATTTGTTCACTAGTGACTGCAGTTTGCTGAGATATTATTTTGTTTTATGCTTCCAAATAAGATTCATCAGCGTCCTATTCAATCTTTCAATAACATTTGCCTTACCTTAAATGTCGAATATTTAAGGATCCTGTTTTCCTCAAGCCAGGTTTTAAGTCTGCTGTTATAAACATGTTTATCATGAATTCACTTAAAGATATTTAGATTTAACACAGTGACTTCTTCTGTGGTGTTAACATATATGCACTTTAGAAAATGCATTCGGATTATTTGAATTAGCATAACATATTAGGAAACCATACTGCAATTTATTTTTAATTCTTTCACTTTTATTTTATTGAAATAAATTAAGATTTTGAATTATAAAACTTGCTGGTTGTAGCTCTTTCTTGTTACGTAGTTTCAGCCGCCATGCCGCAGCACTTTATTGCACTGGCTCTTTGTCAACATAGGTTAATCGCTTCTAGACGACAGCTGTTGTATTGAACCTTTTTCTGATAACGGGCCGCCTTTCTTACTTAGAGCTTCAGAGAGAGAGAGAGAGAGAGAGAGAGAGAGAGAGAGAGAGAGAGAGAATCTTGATCCGATATTTATATGTAGACTATTTGCACTGAACTCAAAGCAAATGTGTTTTACTTTCTTCTGCATCTAAATCCGTGAATTTTGAGTGGCGCCTACCGCTCCAGGGGCCACTGCAATTCTTGCCAAGTGCTGCCAATTTTTTTTTTTTACCCTGCGCTGAAAACAGAGGTAACTATTCCTGGGGATAATCCGCCCTGTAAGATGTTTGTTTTGCAGGCAATTTTGATGTTATACATTCGCCAGTGATTGCCTAACTAGGTTTTATGTCACGTGCTGTTTGTTTCGTTCTTTTTAGCGCGGGAACTGCTGGCTCTGGCGCAAGTTTGATACCAAGTTTGATTGACACGCCTGATTTATTTTCTGCGCGGGCGTCAAAATAATGCTCACTGAGATGTAACTCATTATTACATATTTTTGGATAATTTTCATGAAATCAGATTATATGACATTTTCACTCTCATTTGTCAGCTAAGACATTCGAGCGTCAAAAATATGCTTGCAGTGACAACAGTATAATCATGTTAATTTCTGCAACATCAGTTGCTGTAGTCCAATTCAGTTCAATATCTGCCAAATGATCTTTTGTTCGTTACGTAGGTTTTGAAATATCAACGTGAAAAATAGCTAAGAAGTTGGCAAATGCATTTAATATTTCAGTACCCGTGTCTACAACCTGCATAACTTGTTGAAGCGTAATATAAGTTCGCGAATAATTTTCATTTGCTGGAGTAAAATTGTCCTCGGATTCACGCTCGCATATTGTCTGCTATTAGCTCTGACAGCAAATGCGAGTCAAACCCATGATATCAAATACCTGGCTATTCTCCTCCTGGTCAGCATCTCGTACGGCATGCTGAAAGGCTAGAAATGCATTTGGTGGCAATTCGCTGCTAGGCAGTATGGCAGTATGATTAGTCTCCGTGTCACGGAGAACTGAGCCTTCAGATTCCCATTGCTTTTGAAAATGTGCATCTGATCGAAAAAACAGTTCTTGCCAAATCTAAGCAAAAATTTATCTAGTGCGTGATAAACAGTAGGAGTTGTCTTTGGGATTAATAGAGACAGCGTAGCAAGAATAAATTGTCCGTCGTCTACATCAGCAGGACTATGCACATGTAATAGAAAAGCTCGCTTAAAAACCAGAGTATGCTTGACTCCTCAAAATACCGTATCAATATCACGACATAATCCAAATATAGAAGTCAGATTCAACATCATCCCAATTTTACTGCAACCGTTCATGAAAAACTAATATTATAATCAGGATTTTTTGCATAAATGAAAGGATTTCGGGTAGCAGGATGGATTTCAATTGGTGCTGGCATAACAGAAACAACACCAGAAAGGAGTGAAATATCTTGTCTGAACTTATTGCTATTTGCAGTATTACTCGTATCGTTGTAGCAAAACATATTAGGCGCAGAACGTTTGTTATGGTCATGCTATCGCTCATAGAAAAGAAATTCATAACTGCGCCTAGCAGCAGGCAAATATATGCTAATGTTTCTCTTGTTTATAAAGCTGATCTCAAAAAGTCTTAAATAAGCTCCAGTCATTATTTGCCAAAGCTACCTTTGCAGCAAGTTCAGCAGGTCAAAAGTCTTAAATAAGCTCCAGTCATTATTTGCCAAAGCTACCTTTGCAGCAAGTTCAGCAGGTGGGCAGCAGTTATTTGCAGATATCATGTGACTTCAAATACAGCTTTATTAGGAGGCAAGTAAATGTACTCATTGTTTGTATTAATAATTCCTGTTCCAGCTTTATTCACTTCATGCGAGTACTTGTCCAAGTACTCGTATTCTGTAGTAGATTCATCAATTGGAGACTAACCAAAGAGCTCACGGCTAGAGCTCCTTCCGAAGGCTTCCGAAGGCGCAATTTCCTTATTAGCCTCCTTAACGTCTACAGACGTAGGTGAACTTTTTTTCTACAATTCTTTTTCCTGCCGCACTTCCGCTGATGATGCGGCGCCCTATGCAAAACTCGAGGCCAGAAGACCAATTTTCTCGCCATACCTAGCAACATTGCAACTATTATACCACATATTAATACAAAATCCCCCTATGATCCTTCTGCACTTAATTCGTGTTGGCTTCGTTATAAAAATCGATTAATTATTTCGTCTTGTGAAAGCAGATGCGAGTAAAATGTTTCGTTCTCATTATGTAATTTCACGTTATTTCCTGTGTTGTCTGCTATACTATAAAACGTAATTTACTGGATAGCAAATTAGTGACGTGTGCATTACTGTCATTACAGAGACATGTGGCGCATTAGCACTAAACCTATAAATGACATGGCTGTGGCCGCCTAGTGCGGTATGTAATTCTTCCTGAGATATTTAAATGGGCGTGCTGTAAAGAACATTAAAATTATTGATGTTTCCTTAAGCAAGCTTGGAGTCGAACAAGAGTACCTGTGATATGAGTATATTAGAGCATTGTAAAAAAAACAACTTCGTATTCGGGATAAATAAGTAAACTTTTCTGAAGTAAGTGATCTAGTATTTCAATGATTTCATTATCAACTTCAATGCCGACGTTGACAACCTGTTTGCTCGCTGCTGGCAATTTTAGTCGTGCGGCATGTTCACGTGAATTTTTATAGTATTGATGCCAATACATATTATGGCTCTGCCTTTGGCGGCTCTGATATTTGATCATTGCCTGACTTGACGACTAAGTTTATCAAGGATCTTTTCGAAATTAGTTCTGACACTTTTACTTTCATCAACCAGTTTTCTTAACTCCTGGTCACCTTTACCAGCTTTTCTGCTAAAGCGTACGTTTTGCCTGAGAGACAAATGACCGTACTCCTTTTCTGATACCGATATCTTCTCTTTGATCTTATCAGACCATCTACAGTATCAACAAGTTTTTGTACCTTTCATCGGTAAAATATTCAAGCCAATAAATATCACGCTTGGCACCTGCTGGCTCGGATGCGGCCTCACTAAACATTTCTTCTGATTCTAGAACCTGTACTTGTGATGCCTGCTTTGTAACTTTTTCTAGTTCATAAAGTTGCTGTTCTGAAATCTCCTTTTGCTTTTTGTGCATCAGCAATTTTCAAGTATTTTATCTGCTGGTCTTTTTGCAGGTGACATTTGAGTTATTGCTGAAGTTATTTTCTTAAATAATTTTTCTGCAACATCGTGCTGAAATTATTGCTATCCAAATTGTTTCTTTATGAACACGATGACGTAATTGTTGCTGGTGCTTCACACACGTTCTCTTTACATCAGCTTTATATTCCGATTTCTCTACATCAGCCTTATATTCCGATTTCTCTACTCGGACCAACGGCATCACACTATAGTTTTTAAAATAAATTATTAGCTATATTTTGGGAACTTGTTTTGCACCGTGACGAAACACCAACCATCAAATTATGCTCTGTTCCTGCCTATAGCCTCGTGATAGCACTGCTTAAATTTAGCAGAATCTATTTTGCGACAATGATAGCGTGCAATCGAATATATATCACGGTTGTATAAGCAAGAAAATAAAACAAAGCAGTCTATTTTGTGTTTTATATATTTTGAAACATCATAGCAAGACTGAGGATATTGAAATAGCAGCGCTTATTTCGTGGCAAAGAAAATTCCTTGGTTTGATTTTCGTGTTGTCTCTGTCGAATGCGATGTCGTCAAATACTATGCCTGAATCGTTTTTACCATCAAGGTCCTCTCTTCTGGCTTTTATTTTGTAATAGCTGCATCAAAGCTACTTATGTCTTCGTCAAAGTTGCTAAGTGTTTTGTACTTTTCTTGGCTGGGATTGAGCGTTTAAATAATTATTATATGCTCTCTTTTTCTCATCTAACTCGATATTGTCAGAATTGTTCAGTATTTTCCATATTGCACTGCTTATATTGCACGACACGCATGTCTAATGGTATATATGGAACTACTTTCTAATCAATCAATGTACGTTCATGTAACAGACGCTTTAGCTTCCAATTTAGGGCATTTTTTGCGAAATAAACTAGAAAGCAAGGTGTTTCGTCACTTTGAAAGTATAGATGATAAAGTTAAGGATGTGGACGAGTTCACAGAGTCATAAATTACACTTTCATACTAGCAAACGAATGAACGTGATGTTCGCAATGTCAACAACAAACGCTAGAGGAACAGTAATTAAAAATACCATTCTGATAATATAAACAGTTATTTACCAAACATATTTGTAACTTTTCGCAAATAGAATGTTCAGACTATGACCAGTACTCTCTAAGGTCTATAAAAAATAGCATAGAAAAGCATATTGGGGTCAAGAGTTATTGCATATCTATCAGAGACGTTCCATTTTACTAGTCAATCGAAACACTAAATTCGAGGGGAAAAAATGCAACTGAAGGTTTGGGTAGGAAACTAAGAGCCTCAGAGTCAATAAGCCAAGACGACGAAAAAGTATTGCTTTTGCTGGCTAAATAAAATGTCAACACAACAGCTGCTTTGCAGTTTTCCAGCGATAGAAGTCATACACTGTATGATACAGTTCATAGCTTGAGTCCCTTCAACAGCGAGCAAGCAAGTAACAGGGCATAAACACGTCTTCTTTAGCTGGTAATAAAAATTGTAATAAATATACTTACATTTATGCATCTCGAATTTCCTCGAAATGTACTTTCTTACTTAGCTCTGCAAATCCGAATGGCATCACCGATGTCATGGAAAGCCTGATACATACCGAAATTGTTCTGTAATTTCGACTACATTTCCAACTCAACTCACATTCTCCTTCTTGCCCTGAATTGACCTAAGAAATCCAGTCTGTCATAAACAGAAAAGCTGAATTGAGTTGGATCAAAAGAAAACAGAAAATCCACCCATTTCAGACCAACTGCAAAAGTTTTTTCATTCATTAAAAATATGATTCTATATTTCAATTTTAAGTAGACCCAAACCAGACCTTTTAAAATGAATGTCGAGCGCGCGAAGAAGTTCAAAGGTAGCTGGGCGTTGCTATGTACACATCAATATTGTTACTGTGTATTAATGAATTTACAGTTGTCTATTTATTTTGACATACAGAATAAATTTAATTATTTTGTTTATTGTAGTGTATTCCTATATTATTAAGTTATTGAGCCTCAGGTTGGAACAGGAAATGAATATATAAATAAAAAGGCTGCTATATTTGTATGGGAAAATATGAACTCGTTTCTTTTAATAATACTGTACTCCCAAGGTTGTGCAGTACTACTCAGATAAAAACTCGTTCATATTTTCCCATATAAACGCAGTAACCTATAATTGTAATGCAATAGCTAAGTCCATTCTTTAGCAGCATATTTAGAAAGCAGTTAGTCTTGCCTCGATAAGTTGAATATACTATCGTATGATGGCAACCAGTTAACACAAAATTGTGCCGTGATTTCTTGATGTCTTTTGTGTCAAAGTTAATGATGTGCATTCTGTGTACGCATTTGATATATAATGCGTTATTATACAGCTTTTAGCTTCGTTGGCAATGTCAGCAACTAAAGGTAGGCGTCAACAAATTCTGAAGCAGATTTTAACAGAAACGTGCTAAAATCTGGCGACACCATAACAGGACCATTTAATAAATAAAAAATTGTGACAGCGCCTACAGATAACATAGATGCGGCTAAGAATATGGGGAATATGCGAGCGCGAAAGTTTAGTTGCTAACTTATCTTGCAAAGGGACACATGAACTCCACATGCACGTTTTTCTTGCCTTCAACTCTGGGCTGTATCCGAAGTTGTCTAAATGTTGATGCAGATACAATTGCTATCAACCCTTTCGTATGTAGCAGTCTCAATACAATTTCTAATGACTGGCTCTAATAATGTTCCCACTCGCGCAGTATTTCCGATAACACAGTGTTGCAAATAAAAGTATTATTCTCTGATATGTGTTCTTGGTGGCGTCAGCATCTCCGAAGCAAAAAAAAACATGGTCTGCACACTCACATTATACGGAAAAAGTGAATAGAAACCAATTTCTAAACGTATGGTACATTTACCTTCACTACTTGTGTGTGTGTGTGTGTGTGTGTGTGTGTGTGTGTGTTCCGTTTTTATTTTTTATTTCTGTAGCTGTTTTGGTTACTGATCATATTATTAGGATTATTCAGAACACATTAAATATCAAAGTTGCACGTAACTAAAATCTCTATTGACAGGAAAGCTTTCGCCAAACTAAATTGCTATTCATATGTCAACTTTTTTGAATATGTTTCTAAAGTCTGAAATAATTGCTCTGTTGAAGATCTGGACAAGTTAGAGAGAAAAAATTCAATTGAAAGCTTTACTAATTTATTGCTCTATAAAGTCTGTTTATGCAGAAACGGGTTGGTAAACTCTTGCACAAGGAAGAAAAAAGAGGAGATAGTGCTGTATCTAACTGTTGTTCCAACTCTACGTCTTTCATCTTCCCTAGCCAAGGTTCGGATAACCCTATCTACACCTTGGCATAACGAGCTGGCATTTCTGTGCTTCGGGTCTGTGAATTTCATTGGATGCGGCGGCAAGACCCCGCATCCAATCAAAATTAAGTTGTTCAAATTTGAACACTGTTCCTATGTGACCGAGACAAGGGGAGCACACAACTTGAATGGACTGATATATAAGCAATTTTCCAGTGCCGGTCCGTGTTTGCACAAATGTCATTCACACAACACACCTGTAATAGCTTCCTTCTGGTACATAGTCATACTTCCGATGTTAAACTTATAAAGTATCCTTTTAAGGTCAATTGCCCCCACCGTTTTCGGCCGGTGTACAAATGCATCACGCTATTGTTTAGTTGGCATTATATATTAAGGGAGGCAACTGTTGAAATACAATAGATGTCGCTAGGACAAAGCACAAATATATCTGTTCGATCCGCCAAGTTGTAGATAGGGTTATCGAAACCTTGGCTAGCGAATATATAGGTCTTTAACTAGTAACAGAATGTTTAATCCAACAATTTAAGTAAAATCAAATTATTCATATTTCTAAGTTAAAAAGTGTAAACGTAAACACTTGCAGTATTGTGAATTAAATTCGAAATATCCCTAGATGTCCCATCACAAGTCCTTAGATATAGAATATTCCGAATTAATTCCAAAACTTCTGAATGTCCTAGTATTCTACAATGATATACTCATGAATGCTTTTGAATGAGTCCTCAATGATCAAAGTTAATAGTGTGAATACATCCATACAGTGAATGGACACTTTAGTAATTCCTATGAATAATATCCATAACTCCTCTCGAATTATATCTGAACACAACATCATATTATGAGCATAGATTCCCACTGATATGAAACCTGCATCAATACTTGTTTAGACAGTCTCTGTTTATAAAGACACAATATAATGTTCTTGAATTCCCTAGGTGCAAGTCATTTTTAATGTGAACATTCCATCCAATTTATTCAAGTATATTCTTAACTATAAAATTTATATCATCATTGTATACACTTAACAAGCATGAACAAAAGGTAGCTCTGTAAATATGTTCTTTAAAACTGATCATTATCTTAAAGAACAATCTATAATCATGGACAAATATTTAGCACAAAATAGAGATATACCTACCAATTATCAATACTCAAGTACCTCGACATCTCATTATCATCTAGGTAAATCCATTTCTACTAGACTTTGTGTTTGTTTCATTTGTTTGTTTTGTTTATTCAGAAGTCCTTTCTCCCATGTACCACTGGTCTTTGGGACTCTCTCCATGAACATATCCGAAAGCTCATAATCTTTCAGTCTTTTAAAACCTTTATCTTATTCAGCTGACGGGCCACCATGATATTGGCAAACGTAACCTTTACATCCTCAAATCCGACCTTTACACAGTGATTTTTTTTTTTAACTCACCTATATATGCATGTGTTATGGCATGAAAACGCTGAGCACTATTTATTCTATTGCCATTTATTAAATACCCAAAGATCTTTCGCTCTATCTTTCAGCAAATACCTTGTGTAACTGTTGATTTAGCATTCAAAGGTTAAGTCCAACAAAGAAAATAAATAAATTATATCATACTCAGAGATATTTAATATCCACGAACCTGGACGTTTGTAATATTTACAATGGTATTCTTAGTACTAACGTTGTTAATAAAGTAACTGTAACCAATGAAATCTCTCTCTCTCTCTCTCTCTCTCTCTCTCTCTCTCTCTCTCTCTCTCTCTCTCAGTAATTGCTAATTTAATTAACTACATAACCTATATGTTTATTCTCTTTTCATTTAAAATGTTTCGTCTCCTTTTTATATATGAAATCTCGTTAAATGAATGTCATCTTTGGATCATTTTTGTATGTTTAGAGAAAGGACCATGAGAGTTGGACAACTCGTGTCTTATCCCATATGGTTGAAACATGGTTATGTTTCTGCGAGAGATAATGCGCGACGGACCTTGAAATTGACTTGAAAAATGGAAATACAGACTTTGGAAGTATATGGTGTAAAATAAAGGATCAAACGTTTAAAGAAATTGTGCGCAGTTACGTAGTGCAATAATGCAGTTCACATAAACACTAAATAAAGATACTGATACATGTACTGTGGCAAGATCACAGATTATAAAACCTGCTGAACATACATCATGACGAACACAACACATCTCTTTTTGCAAACTTGAATTTGCTTGAGCTGAATTTTAGCTTGTCCTGTGTATCGTGCAAGTGGATTTGTAAATTCCTTCTGGGTGTTAATTTTTTGAAATTTAAAAGGCTGTATGTGGATATGTCGTATTTGTTCAGTTAATACTTAGTAAGTTGCTGAGTTTCGAAAAAAAAGATTTGTCAGTAACGTTGGGTTTATGGCCGTTGTTGTTGTATAAGCATATAAAGTCTACATCTTCTACATAATTTTTCAATTTACAGTCTATGTTTAAAATTCAACTTAAAACTTATGAAAATAGAAGAAAAAAAATCAGATTATCAAGTGATTTCATTTCTACAGCTTCACCTACAAATTGGCACAAAAAATTAAAACGTCTTCTTGTTTTCCATCAAGTATATTAAATGCAAAGTTCTCAAGTATATTAAATGCAAAGTTCACATAATATTCCGAGTACCATATTCATTTGTGGTTTAATTGTCAATATATTTATCACTACAAGATATAAAAAGCAGTTCTCCTTCTTAACTTTCTCGCCATTCGAAGGCAAGACCTATTCGAAGTTGTCCTCCAACATAGCCACAAAATTCGAAACGGAAACAGTAGGTAGGGTTGTGCTATTTCACCTGCATTTACAACTTGTCAAACATAGGATTTGATTCGGAAATATTCTGTACAAATAACCGAAAGGATCCTTCGGCCGACATTAGCACAAGAGCCGCGAGAGATACCGGTAAGTGTCTTAAACGTTCTATAACTGCATAAGCAGTCGATCATCATATAAACCATCATGTGGGATTTAAAATTACGTACATAAGGTCTGTACAAGAAGCATTACATATATAAGGCATCAGCGTTCACACTCATCAACTCAATGCTTACATTATAATATTTTTTACGTCAGCTAAAGACTTTCGTTTTATTTGGCATCTTTTCTAATTCTAACAGTTAGTGCTCGATGAAGCACCTGTCGCACTAATATTCTCATAATAAACTTTGGCAATGATAAAGAAGGAACTTAGCTGGTTAAAATATTACCTCTGACTGATTATTTTGGAGCAGAAACTCTAACAATAGTTAAGTGTCATCTAGTACAGGAAACAACATGTGGATGAAGCAGGTTGCCATAGCATCCAAACTTAAGCATTAGGATTAAGGATGATCTAACGTGTTAAGAATCAAACTCTGAAAGAAGCCAACAAATGAATTCATTGACATCCATTTACTCAGTTCTCGGGCTGGTGGACCTAAGAAGGAAAGCTGTTAGCATTAGTTGCCATATGCCATAACTCGCGGCTAATTTGTAGGCACAAAATACAAAACATTTTAAAATGTGCGAACTCATCACACATTCTCCAAAATAAGGCTAAACAAAATATACATAGATAAATAAATATGTAAAATCAGAAATGAAATAATTTTTAAGAAATATGACTTAAATGTGTCAAGAAACTCAGATACATATGTTCTTTAATATGGCATGGGTTTTTGCCATAATTGATCACATTTTTACTTGGAAGAGGTCAAATGAAACACCTGCGTGAGCCTGGCTTGAGGCCGATTGTTTTCCCCTTTTTTCCAAGAACCTCAAAACAAACAGTCGTTGTCAACAGAAAGGTTTTCAAACGTGTGAATACTACAAATATTTTTTCTCCAAACGATTAATGATCGCTCATCAGGAAACTCTAATTTCATAATTGCTAGGTTCCCTCTTGTTTCAAATTTGTACGATTTATTAATAAGCCTTTTCTTGCTGATTACTAATACTTCACGCCATGCAAAACAAAACACAAGCCAAAAAACTCAATACAAAGAATTATTCCTATCTCAACTTAGCAAATACGTATACCTCAAATATCCAGAGAATCCCCTATGTTAAGAAATTAGGGACTGTCCAGTTTAGGAAATTAATCCATGCTGTCATAAAGTCTCATGAATGTTGTACATTATGACATCTGCTACAACAAACTGGCCAATTACTCCGTCTGTCTGAGAAATATGCTCCCAACACCGACTCCCCCGTAATCAACAAATAATCACAAAAATCTAAGAAAATATAAAGGAATCGTACATACAAATAATACATCCCCTAAGATTATACAGCTTCGTGTCTAGGTGGCCATCGGGTCAAAATAATAATTATTTAAATGCTTGTGAACAGCTTTTTATTATCTTTTTTCTCTGTTCTTTGAAGCAGTGTCAAAAAATGCGCTTTAATTAACTTCAATCAAGTTATAAAAATCCAACACATTTTATGTACAAACCAATATAGTTTTTAATTACGATGATGTCTTTGATCAGTGTCACTGTTATCGCGAATCTGTTGTTATAGAAAATTAATTTCCTGATGACCCTCCTCGTCTAAATAGCTAAATTTGTCATACTTGTGGTCAGTCTGAGATGACAGGTCATGGATTAAATGATTAATATATTAACCTATTTGCACCGAATTTTGAATAAAATATTAGTTATAATGACGGAACGGTTTGGAGAGAGAGAGAGAGAGAGAGAGAGAGAGGGAGAGACGAAGGGTAGGAGAAATATGAATCAGACGGGAGTCACAATATATGATGTCTACCACTACAAGGCGAAAATATTTTTTGACGTCAGTATTGTCTGAAAGTACATGTTCTCATTTCGGGTCTTGTTAAAACTTAAGACTTCAAATGTATACGGACTGATATTATGTGTATTTAATGTTGATTTACTGCAAAGTAAATGGATCAGCTACGTAACCAGTGAAAAACCACTGTAGTTTATGAAATTACCACGAAAGGAGAGTCTATGAAAAAGACATGCAGTGCCCAGTTACATTTTATTATTAAAAGGATATTCACTAATTGTACTAGGACATAAATAACGACAACTGTATTATATAACAAGCTCTTAGTAATAAGGTAACGTAATTTTGCACTCGCAGGTGTACAAAGCCTTTTTATGTGTATGCGTTTTATGACGATTCTAATTAAAGTCATATTATATAACCCTTAATTACCTTAATTACCCTGGTCATGCTAATAAATATCATCCAATATGCTGACGTTTTGCAGAATCGCTTTTTTTTTCTTTCAAATTCTAACTTATCATCAACGACATCAAGTTTAAAAAAGCTACTCACGCTAATTGAATTTTGAAAAGAAGAACCGAAAGTTCACAATTTACATTTACTAAATCAGGATGATTTTTATTTCTTCTGAAATTAGTGCAACAGGGTCGATTTCGCAATCAGAAACATCGTGTTGCTTGTTTTATTTATAAAGAATAATTTATATAGGTTGTAATGGAAGCGATTATCAGACTGATAGCGATAATTTATTTTATGTTAATAAACACTTTAAATATATTCAGGATACCATTTTAATTTGTTTTCGCACAAAGTAAATATGTGGTAGCACGTTTTATTGTCGTCAGAGCATTGAATCCTTTTACAGGTTAAGTGGATCTGAAAATCTTTAGAAAAACAATCCACACGTTACTGGTTACATTTCAATTTAATTCTTTGGACACGTATCGATTACATCAATGCTGCATGCATAAAAGGGTACATCAAAAAATAGTGCAACCCGACCACAACAATCTGTTTCGCAAAGTCAAGCCCGCATGAAAAATAAATCCCATTAAGTCTAGTAAGGAACCTTGCGATTAGACACGTTATGATTGTACAATAGCAACATATGTTAGAGTTTTCTACGTCTTGTAATTTTTCATAGGTAGCAAATATTTAAGTGAACTTACATAAATCATGAAAAGAAATTACAAACGTTTTTGACTATACTGAACAATACTAATCATGCATGCATGATAATATTAAGACCTGCTAATATGGGCGTATATTAACTATCGAAGCCATGACAATACAACATAAATTGTGCAATATTTTAAATTAGCAATAGTCCCTTCAAGATGAATTTCTCTTTTCATGCTTCACTGTAAGTGTTATTATATATAAATTTGATAAATAACTTTTCCTTTGTGTAGAGAGTTTCTTTGTGAAGTGTAACACAACCCTCTCTAGTGGCAAATAATATAACCAATAGTTTTAATATTTTGACATTTTTAGATTTTTATCTTTTAATCATAAATATTTAAAACATGTAAACCTCTTACACATTTTCAATATTTTTAAATTTGTGAATTCTAAGAACCCACATGACCGACTAATGGGAAACAATCCAAACTTGTCATCATGTTTACTAATAATAATATTATTAGTAACCGTAAACAATACGTAAACACCTATTTATAAATCCTACGCAATCTTAATTTGTTAATATCTTAAAATATAACCTATGCACGTACAAGAAATTTAGCTATAGACAATGTGTGTGTGTGTGTGTGTGTGTGTGTGTGTGTGTGGGTGGGTGGGTAGGTGGGTGTGTGTGTGTTTTTTTATTTTTAACATACTTTTAACAATTTGTGTCATATACGATGTCCGCATTGTGACAGTTTATAGCGATGCCTAGCATTGAGGGATCATGCCGCAGACATGTGAAATAATGTTCCACCGAGTCACATTATCATGACACTAGGCTGACCACTCCTAACACTAACCTCTTAATGCTGTGCGCCAAGCGAGGCGGACGTTTTAACTACATAGGCCAACGGCGCGGACAGCTATTGATAACCACTACAGTTTACTGTCAATAATAAAAATTACAAAAATTTTACAGATAAATAACAATCTTACTATTTCCACATAAAAAATGTAGCATAACATATGCTGATTCGTTCATATGATGTGTTCATGTTAGGGCCTAACATACGTTAGATAGACTTGGTGAATCTGAAATTACAACTTATACAATAGATTTCGTCAATAATGTCGAAAAGGAGGAAAATATATATGGATTTTCATTTACGTAGTCTGCCTAGAAATCTAACCTAGAGTGACAGAAACATGGATTCCGAATATCAGAATGCACAATAGTCCCGTGGCTGACAAAGAATAATACATTTGATTTTCTATCTTTATTTTGCACAACAGTAACGAGAGCACCACAACAAAAAGACTCTCATTTGTTATTGAAATGCCTTTTATAGTCAATACCATCGGCATTCTGTGTGGCAGATATTAGGCTATCGGCATATAAAACAGCCCCAATAAAAAATAAATGTTTATATCTCTTGGTCTAAACTGGATTATAAATCATGACAAAATTCATCTGGGCGTGTAGAATCCATGACAATGCATGCTGATTATTCTGTTTTACATACTCCTGCCACTATGCATAGACGCAAAAGGACATAAGGTATCCTGCACATATGTATGTATGTATGTATGTATGTATGTATGAATGTATGTATGTATGCGAGATTGTCGGTTCCATCTGTTAGAGACGTTATACATCTAAATTATCAGTTATTGAATTAAATGTATGCTGGAAGTTGAAAGATATCTAAAGGAAGTGGGATCTACTTTGAGTCACTGGGGTTTTTTTAGACAAAGATTTCTGATGTATCGATATTTTTTCAACTTTTGCAATTAAAACAACAATATACAAGAGTGCGTGATCTGTTTCATGCTCGTGTCTGTAGAGTTGAATGTACGTTTATATTTAACAAACGTGATAAAATATGTGTTAATATTTCAGTCCTCGATTGTTGACCGCTTCTTTCGTAAAAGTCATTATCGCTCTTTCACGAAGATAATATCACAAAAGTTCGATAAACTTATTGGAAGAAGAAATGTTTTTATTCCCCTAGTATAAAGGCCTTTGATAATAATATGAATCCCAATTCCGAATTAGTTTCCTAACTTACTAGTATCTAAAGGGATTCAGCCAAAATCATTTGGATCTAAAACAGGGCTGTATTTGGAATATGGAAAAGTTTTTATGCCATGCTCCGTCAGGATTCTGCCACTACGGAGGATTTATGCGGCAGTGCACATACCAAAATATTCAGAATTTTTTAAATATCTGTAGTATTCAAAATATTGCCGAGTACATATGTTTCAGCTTGTTGGGGAGGAAAACATTCATATTGGCTCTTCTCTGTCGTAACGAGTTTTTCTTACAAACTGGTCAATCTGAATGTCCTTTGTAGTCTCATATCAAGCCATAATCTCCAACAATTGTCTTAAAAACTGCTTTGTCTTGTCCAACGGGACCTATAATTGATTAACCAATCCAACTGGACCTATAATTGATGATAACCACAGTGTGAATCTTTTTCAACAAGACATGCTAACTCCTACAGATGTTTTACGGCCGTGACAATATTTCCATTTTGCTTGTTCCCTTAACTTCAGCAAATTCAAAACTAGATTTATGGTATTTTCTTATTCTTACAGATTTCAGTGTAATTTATTTGCACACTCAGACTTGGAAACGTCAAAGCTGATTTCGCTCACTTAGGTGTGTCACTTATATTGAAGTGCTCGTTCCGTTATGCTGCAAATGCAACTTTCTAATGTGCATAAATTACCATAAAGAAGAATTGCGCTGTCAATGTAAATTCTCAGGTCTTTTAATGGCGTTCTTTTTCTTAGCCAACGACCTTCAAAACGTTACACGAATTCCTTTACAACACCTATTAAACTTTCATTTGTTCGAAAGATTTAAAGTATCATCAACTAAGAGAGTATTTTATCGTTTTCTCCAAGAAGAGATAAAAAATAAATCAAGTTCTTAAACTGAAGAAGAATGTAAATGTAATTTTAACGTTTTATGATAACCAGGTACCATGATTAAAAGGACGTTATTTCTATATTCAATGCACGCATTGTTCTTTGTCTATGTATACTTGTATTAGTCTTCATTAGTGGAGTTGAATCTAAACAACTCGATGGTCAATGATTGTTTATATTTACAATTCGTCCAGAAAGTCAGCTGTAAAGGCCCTATTACGGCACTCAGCAGACACCGAGTCACCCAAACCCCAACTCCCCATAACACAAACCCCAATTATACCTTACTTTTACTGTGCATACGGAACTATATCATTTAAAACTGCCATACAATAAATACCGTTGCCCGATGTTGGACACATTTCTGGAAGATGTATTCTGGCTAAGACAAAATTCGCATACTGAATTTTTTACCACTATCGTATTTAGCCAGGCTTCCACTGATATAGTTTTGTCGCAAGAATATAATTAAATCGACTAAATTGTTAAAAGATAAACATGATACAATCATCTGCTGTAAGACTTACACTTCTCCCTCTGTCATTAATTTCTACATCACTGAATCGAAATCTGTCATTTATTCTACAATATTGCATTACTCTGATTGGATAGTGTGCAAGAAAATACCTTTTCATTATATATAAACAAAAGTATTGATGGGCTTCGTTGCCGCGAACACTGTTACTAGGAGTGAAGGTTTTTGAAGCCTTGACGATTTCGAAATACAGCAACACGCACAAAACACAGGCAGTTCAGAGGAGGGGGCTGGACTCATTTATCCCGAATTCTCTTACTGTATTTGAACGAGGAAAATGTGACTAACCAAGTATGATCAATCCGACATTCCAAAGTAAATAAAATCGATTCAAGCGCACTTTGAGCAGGTCCATCGAGCTGGTATAAACATATTTTTTTTACTGCAAGCAGTATAGTTGGGATAAGTTAAAAGTTCAAACAGCTTATTATCACCTTTCCCATTCAAAGTATGCTTTCCAATATTTAACTTATGATATGGTTCGCATATGTACACAATCAATTTCATAAATAAATATAATAACTACGATATTGAAAGGAAATAATAATTTAAAAAAACGAAGAAACTTGAACAATCTAGATCCTTTATCATAGATACAGGTAAAGTTTTAGTATTGATGGAGATGGATCGTTTCAAAGTTTTAACATATCTTTGTGCTGCCAAACATATAATCTGATTTGGCTCTAAGGTTATTTAAGGATTTAAATAAATTCAAATTTAAATTAAATTTGATTAGTTTAAGTAATAACATGCGTCTTTGATTAACATACCTAAGATATTAAAGGAAATCTTCTTCATTAGTTTCGGCGTCTTCTCCACATACACAGACGGGGGTGTCACTTAAGTCGAATCTGCAGAGATGTTGCCATTGGAGTTACAATTATTCCTCACTTTTGCGTATATAATCGATAATTTTCTATCATCATGCCAAAAGTTTTTTAAAGTATTAGATTTTGGAAGTAGGAATTGTTTGAACTCCCCTAAAGACTTAATCTGACATATATCATTCTGAGAGATTATTCCACAAATTTACACGGGATGGCGTAAACGATTTACTGTAAGCATGAGACTGAAATAGACCCATCGCGCAATGGATATCAGCTTTTCTCGCCCACACAAGGGGAATTAATTCTTGCAAAACAACAGTGGAGCAAAACCATTAATAATCCTATAGAAAATTCCAAGATTTTGACTGATTACTCTTTCACTCATTTAAATCAGTGATAATGCAGGCGGCTTCAAGCTGTACTCTTTCTATTTTAATTCAATTCTCCTCACAACAACCGTTTAAAACTATGCTGGCATAATTCCAAAGTTTAATATAAATCAGGTACAATTCTGAAAGAGTTGTTTTGGAAAGTTTGAACGTAAACGCTCTCAACAATTATTTCCTGTTTTGTTTATATCTTCACAATACTCACTAAAATTTTTTAAAAAAACCCAGCCTATTTGTATTGTCAAGGACGGTATCTATGAGAATCAACAATGGAGTTCAAAACTTTCAGACTGAGCAATAATCGACAAGCACTAATCTCTCAGAAACTCATCTTCTTCTGCATCGTCGTCGTCTTCATCACATAATATCATAGTACTAGAGCAATGTCTTTAAATCGAGTAAGTCTTGAAATTAAGATATACCTATAATAAATAGATGTGGCTGGCACTGATAAAAGTTCATGTTCTTGACCTTATGGTATTCCAGGTCAATAAATTGTAAGATAAAGCGTATCATTTTGTCTTAAGAAGAGTCATCGTTAATAACACTCTGTTAATAATGAAGATTTTTATTTTCCGAAATACGAAAACCGTAATTTGTTTGGTGAGTCAAAACAGCAAGAGAACATGACCTCATTTCGGTGCCCGTCATATCTCGACTACAGCGCACGTAAGGGGATATTCATTTATCCTTAGAGAGTGTCCATCATGTCTTGCTGTTTACGATCGAAAATCATGTTATGGCTAATGTGTGCATTTTCAGTTTTAACTTTTGCCTATATTACTGTAATTGCTTTAAAAAGATGATGGAAAGCTGTAATTCAATCGACACTTAGTAGGTGAACGACGGAAGGCCGCCTTTGCGAGGTGAAGGATATCAACGTGTCATCGGAGGGCAGGCAGATCCTTCAGATGTATCACCTCTGTGTCGTTTGCTAGGATCGAACCAGACAGACACGTGTCACTGAATCTGAGACTCGACGCTTATAACTATTCGGTCATGGACGCACAATGGCTCTGAAGCACGTTACTGTAGAGATATATGGCTAATTCTCTTTTTGCAAAAGGCAGACACCACAGATCAACGTTGAAGGAATCGTACAAATTCCAAGGTCTGTATCCCACGATACTGTTGCCAAGTGGTAAGAATTAGATAATCCCCGTCGATAATAATGGAATATAATCTGGCATTTTTATATGTTGCTCTGGTGCTCCGGGGGTTAAATAATTTGGCAGGTTTCACAGACACTGCACTGGGGATAAACAAAATTAAAACCTCTCAAGATCTAAATGAGTGGAAAGGCGTTCAGGTCACCCTCAACAGACAGAAAAACGAAGTATGTAAAAATATTCAAACCATTAAACAGAAGTGAAATCAGTAAATTCCCCCCTCCCCCTTTGTCCATGTATAAAATATGTATTCAACAGTGTTTTCATTGTTTAGCACAGCCACTGAGGTTACGATTTTTGTTATGTCAGCTAGTTTATTGTCTATTTATTGAATGGTACAATACACCACATTGGTCACCAAACCCTCAATTCAGCCATATGACTGTAAATGACCACATCCAAATTTATATATTGTAATTAATTCTAACTTATGATAGTATCCTGGTTACATCATGGCAATTACACAGAGGGAAAAATATTGAATACATTTCAAATAAAACAAATTATCTATTTGTACTCTGTATATTTTATGAGGGTTATTTCAAATTAACTTTAAACAGGTTTAGACTAAGATTTTTGTGGAGTTTTTTTTTCAAAATTAGTTTGATATAAGGGGTGTTTATTAAATATTTTATCTGTCTGTAATTATCATAACGTAATCATGGTACTACAGGCAGTTAGCATTCTTTGCAACGTATAACGTTTACTGTACTTATTGAAGTCATGAAGTGAACAAAAACATGGTGTAGTGACTCAAGTGGTACGGCGAACCTTAAGAGTGGTATCGTTTATATTAATCTTTGACCCCCACGCCACACCATTCAATTTAGATGCTACCATGCTGCTTTTTGTGGGTGCACTGTTATTTGTCTTGTTCATTTTGGGCTGTGGAAATGAATTTTTCAGTAGTTAGTCCTGTTTTAAAGATTTTATTTTCTCTGTATTATTAGTCCAGGATTTAGTTTTCAGCAGAAGTGAAGGTGGATCAGAGGTTAGCGTGAGGACTCAAGACTGAAAGGGCGTGGATCCTGTCAGCTACCGTGGCGTGTTCTTGGGCAAGACACTCTACTCCCATTGCCTCGGCGATAAATAACCTACTTGCATTGCTGTGCCGTTAAACGCCAAACCAAATCCACACTACTGTATGCCATATGTACTCATTTATAACTGAGTCCAACTGCAAGCAACATAGACCCTGATCTGCCTTCACATACTACCTCCGCAGATCAGGGCTTATTCTGTTTGTTCTGCTGATTACTAATAAGAGTCTACATAGACCAAGATCTGCCGACGCATTATGCGATGCCAGATCTGGGCATATGCAGTTTGACTAGGCTTACAAGCGAGTTTCTACGGTATTTGATTATTGAAATCATTCTTTCTCAATTCATTTTGACATGACGATTTCTATGTGTTCATCTTACTGCTTGTTGTCCTAACTTTCACGCATGTTACAATGTTTTTCCTCTTTCGATGTAGATCTAGTGACATATTGTTGCAAATGAAACAATTCAGTTGTCACCGTGTTGTCATCAAAATTATATGTTACTAATATGGAATAATACGAATTCTCTTGTTTCGATTAAGAAATGTCGATTAAGATATTAGTACAATTGGTTAACACGTCATTCATGAAGGTAAATGCGGTACATGCAATGTGACGATAGTGTCTAAAATGTATCCATGGCTATTTTGCCTAGAATATTAGAATTTCAGATAGATGTTTTAACAAAGATTGCCAAGATCATGTCAGAGTAGAGCATTGAGGTAAAGACTTGATACATTTCTTATACCGATTGGATATAAGTAATTTGAGAAAAGTGTCAGTTTATAGATTTTTGATAATAATTGCCTTACAAAAATCAATTATTTTGGATTAAAATATGTGTAAAATGACAGTTTACTCGGACTTTAATAAATTCATTATATTCATTGTGATAGGACAACGTCTCTTTGTTTTTTTCTTCAAACGTGTGTTATCAAGCTTTCATAATCAATTCAGTTGGTAGGGTCGTGGGTCCGATACCGCCCATGCCAGCTGGGTCGGCTGTGTCCATATAAAAAGTATTTTACTCCCATTTCCTCGGCATGATACAGCCAGTACTGTGTGAATAGCGCCGTCTAAAACGATGAAAACAAACATAATATATGCCGTATTCAAAAGCAGGTCTGGATTATTCAAGGAAAACAATAACAAACCTCATTTCTTATCATACAAATAAATAAATAAATAAATAAATAAGTAAATAAATAAATATGTAATACAACATGTATACTTTTTACCTTGAAGCGAATTCAATATTTACCGGCAACACAGTTTGTACTTCAAAGTACGTGTGTGTGTGTGTGTGTGTGTGTGTGTGTGTGTGTGTGTGTGTGTGTATATATATATATATATATATATATATATAT
>JAECUM010043253.1:0-11967 GCA_016617855.1 Megalonaias nervosa
CATGCATATATATACTTGTATATATATATATATATATATATATATATATATATATATATATATATATATATATATATATATATATATATGACTATGTGCATTAGTTGGTTCTTGCATGTACTACTGCTGCACAGTATAGGGTTCATGCATGCATGCACACAACACAAACTAATATTAACTGGTAATCATATAATCATGCTTCAAATGTGTGCAGCTAGAATTATCCTTGATGTCAGTGAAATTGCATCATCTGCTGAGATACTATGGGGGTTTTACTGGCTTCATTTTGAGAAAAAAAAAATTTATGCTCCGGTGGCCTAAGTGGTTAGAGCGTCTGCCTCATATGCGCGAATTCGCGGGTCATACCAAATATTTATAAAAATGGTACTAGCAGCTTCCTTGCTTGGTGCGAGCTTAGTGTTAGGACTGATCGGCTTGTTGTCAGGATAATGTGACTGGGTGGGGCATCATGCTACATGTCTGCGGCATGATGCCCCAGTACTAGACATCACCATAAACTGCCACACTGCAGACATCATTGCGATATGACTTAAAATAATTAAAGGTACGTTAAGAATCCTGTTCAAGGTAGGACATTTGTTGCCGTACCTAGATCGTGTGCAAAACAAATCAACTGTTGAAACTGGCAACATCTAGTATATTCCACAAATTAAAATTTTATCAAATGGAAGTCCGAGAAAGTATATACAGACAATTTAATTTACCACATATCATTAGACACAATTTCATCGGTTTCCGACAGATTACTTGCGAAAATAGTGATAACCTATACATTGGGATTTTATCAAAATCCTCTCTTCCGAAGAGTAGTTTAAATTATTGCTATATTTGTCAATGGCAAAGTTTCCTATGTCTATTTAGTTGTAAACGGATTCTTGCCAAAACTCTTGTGCCTCAGGTAAAATGCATCAAGACTAACATTGGGGCTGAAACATTCGTAGAACATAAGTGCAACGGATTATATCTAGCAAAACGTTTTGTAAATAATTAATTTCCCTCAGCATTTTACCGATTTAAGAATTTATTTTTACAGCAGTGGCTATGCGTATCTGGTTATGACGGCAGTTGCTCTGACTGCTAGTTGTATACATTTGCGTACATGTTTTTGTGTTATTGCGTACGAACTATTTATACCATTTTAATGCATATACAATAACTATTGTTATCATTAATGGAACCAAAATGTCGAACTGTTTGAGTGATATTCTTTTCCTTCAAGTAAGGCCAAACGTCATCGAAGAATTCATACCAGTGTTTTTTCTTGAAGTAAGGTCACACGTTATCGAACAATTTATACAAATGTGGATGGTTATCAAATCTAAAAAAATTTAATAATTCAAAACTTTTTTCACAAAATCTCTCCATTGCTGATAATTTTGCTTGTTTGCAAGTTCTATTTATTTTACAGTGCGAAGATGTATTAAAAAAGGGATTGTATTCATTCGTTTTAGTATTGGAGCAAAAGTATGGAAGCGTTCATTCTGACCAACTGGAACTATTTCAAACTATACTGAAGTAGCTTGCATGTGGTGTTTATTGTATGTTACGTCACCGCTTTATGTTTAAGAAAACGTCATCATATTACGCTTTGTTGAATGAGTTATAACGTTACGGTTCAATGACGCCGAAATACACTGAATACAAAGAATTAAGCATATGATGAACGTAATTAAGAGTATGTTGAACGACTTTCCAATAAACAGTTTTCGAGCCAAATTTGTAGATAAATGATTTTTCACCTCTCTCATGTTCGAAACAAATTCCATTCGGTCTGTAATCCTATGCACTACAAGGTGACCTTGTGGTCATTCTTAATAACATTTGTATGCTATAACCAGTTTATTTTTCTGTACTCAAGTTGACTGGTCTACTAATTTTTAGTTTTGTTAAATGCTCTTTTTCTTTCTGGTCTAGTGATTTATGATTATGATTTTCATTGTTCTCATATCGCTATACCAACTGGTAATGCATGAAAATATGAGTTGCCTAGCAATTTTATAAATTTAATTGAACGTGGTTTTTCATCCTGTACAAAATAACAATTGAAATTGCATTAGTTGGCAAATGTAGTGGAGATTTCCATTGGTCAGAACTTAACCATGTGATCAGGCAGTGCTGTGTTTATTTCTGTATAAACTGTACGGATACCTACTTTATATCAACTTCTATAAATAGAGTCGCGTGCAAAGTAACCAATGTAAACAGTGAAACAGGAGGTAAAATACACTGCATGCCTTTAAAACAAAATTAAAATGTTCGTGCATTTTATCTTCTTTCTTTCTGAAAACTGAACAAGCTGAATTTTGGCAGAATCAAATATCTTCGCAATTTACTTTCTGGAGAAGGTAATTCTTTTTCTAAGTATTTGATATAAGTCTGGAAGAAAAATTGCATGCACATTAGATCAAGGTCTGTTGTATCCGGGTATTCTGCACGCAGCTGTTGTGGAAAAAATGGCAGAATTCTGAAAATGTTCGCTAAACTTGCCATATGTTACGAATATGTAATTAAATTGCTTGTGTGTTAATTTTAAATTCTTTTTATTTTATTTTTGTTTCATTACATTTTATTGCAATGATTATTTTCACGGGATTTGATAGTTTTGAAAAAAATTCAGTCTTCTATTGACATGATTAGAACGCAAAAGGATGACTTAAGCACTATTTTTAGCTCACCTTGGTTTATAGTTTTTGTAAACATCGTGTGAAAACGATTGGCTATTACCAAAGTCATGTTCAGCCTACGTGTTAGCTCTGTTGTAAACAGTTTTATTTTTAAATTCATTTCCAGTGTGGGAATCTGATTCTTAGATAGGGCTATTCTTGCCTATGTGATAATTGGCATTCTTTTACTGCGCTATTCAAATTAGTTATCACGTAGCCCGTCACGTGAGCCACCATGTGATCCAAAATCGCGGCTTAAAACAGCCATTTGCTAGTAGATCTATCCAGTCGTCTTCCTACACCTCAGAGCTCAAAGTGTTTCTATTGTTGATACCAGTTTGTTCTGAAGTTCGTCTATTTTTCGGGAATTTAAAAATTTATTCTCTAGAAAACTACACAAGTGCTCTTTTTTATAAAAATTCTGGGACAAAGATATTCAGTGGAAATTTATTCTGGAATTCTAAACGGGAACATTATAAATTGTGATTCAACGAATAACTGTTGCCCTCTGTACAACGACCTCATCTGATGTCATCGCTTTCCATATTGGAACTTCATAGAGATTCGAACCTCGATTCAATTAGAACTGTTTAGTGATAGGACTTATATTTTTCAATTCTAGAATTAAATTTTGGATTATATTCATAAACTGTAAGTCCTATTTCATATTTTTAGTTTGTTTTCTAGGGAAAAAGAATTATTTCGTTAAAACTTACAAAGCTTGTTGGCTTCACTCTTTTCTTTTGTTACTTTTGTATGAACCTACACGTAACACATATCAGATAAATTTCTTACACAGAGACAATAAGGACGTTTCTGACGTTTCTTCTAACGTGAGCAATATTTCACAAGCTGATTTATCAAGCATTAAACTTCCAGTTAACAGCGGGGTGACTAATAACCAAACAATTTAAATATCTCAGTAAGATCTCTTATGTAAATACATATTTCAGAGTTGGGAATCTCCAAATCGACCAAGAAGAGTCAGAAGTACATTGAGCTACATCACCTTTACTGCGGCTCGTTACATATAAATTTAAAACTATAGGTAGGTTGATATATGATTGGGAGGATGTGATTCAGATCTAACATGATAACAATTGGGTTCCTTGTCCTACAATGCTAGATGCTGACCCTAATATTTACGATGTAGCTGTGCTGGTGGATAGTGTGGGAGATAGATCCCGCCTTTCCCACATCGTAACTCTCAGTGTCGATGCTTTATTTTGTGTGACCATTGGACCCCCATCACTATAATCATTTATTGTTAGTCCTCATTTCATTTGAAAGGAGCTCCTCTATGTAGCACAACCTAACAATGAATAAGGAAATAGGTCTGATGAAATGAAAATGAGTACACACGCGTCTGGACAATAATGAACTGCGAATCACGTTGAGTGCATCAATCCAAGGGTTATTATGTATGTCAAACAACACATCATTTGCTTAGAATACTGTGGTTCTGCTTAGAATGCATGCTCCCGTTTAGATAAATATTAAGACCATCATGTGAAATGTTCAAAACCTTTGACCAGTTACCAATTACGGAATTACTTGTTTGATGTTGACGTAGCTACTACGTTGTTGATGCCGAATCCAATGTTTGGTACAAAGCTACGTACCAGAAGCCATGTATTCCAACAGAGGATGCAGAACCACCCAAATATGAATAATTATTTAGTAAATGTCTTGTCAGACTTGTGAAATAATAAACTCAAGTCTGAATGGTTTAGTTTCTCAATTTTCGTTTCGATGTTTAATAATTTCTTATCCCTATAAGTACGTGCTCGGCCAACGTGGGTACGTGGGAAAGTTTGCCAGTAGTTTCTCGTAGGTCGGTGGTTCGTTCCTGGATTTTCCCTGGTTCTTCCTCCACCAGTAATACTGGTCGCCATGTATAACCTATCCTGTGCTGAAAAATGGCGTTAATATCCATAGCGCCAATAACAATAATTCACATTAGCATATAGAAACACAAAATATGACGGCTCTTGATCTTTTTTTTTTCTTTATTTATTTTCTCATTTGTGAAATTTGTGAAATAATAATATCAAGTCTGGCTGGTTTATTAATTTTCTTGCTTAATTTTGTTTTTTATTGTTCTTTTATACAGGACAAAAAGACATACATATTACTGGTGTAGTAATTTTTAGAGAACCTATATATATTTTTTCTTCAGCTCAGTAACTAAAATTTGTCCATGGATTGGTTCATTTATTTATTGAAGTCAGGCCAAACGCACGAGAGCAAAAGATGTTTCTGCGTGTGTCAGAAACAAAACATTTCATTTTTAGAAAAGTCAGTTTGGAAACCTACTATTTTTTATACATCATGCCATCGAACGAACTACTTATTTATTCTGCATAGAAGTCAAAGTCGGAGAAATATCGATGAATTATATCCCATTTATGTGTCTGTTTTTTAAAAAACATTGCTTCTAATTTTCATAACTCTGAAACTGAATTCCATTAATTTGAGTCCAGCTGTACAGATATCAGTACCTTGTCATTGATCTAACACGCAAACGCCTTTTTTAAATGTTTATATTTTAGTTTTTGCTCATGAAATTAATTAGATTGCCAATAATAATAATAATAATAATAATAATAATAATAATAATAATAATAACAGCAACAACATAAACAACATCAACAACAACATAATAATAGCAATAATAATAATATCAACAGCAATAACAACAATAACAGCAATAATACATATCAATAATAATATCACTACTACTAATAGTACTACTACTACTACTACTACTACGACTCCTACTACTACTACTACTACTAATAATAATAATAAATAGTAGTAGTAGTAGCATTAGTTGTAGTAGCAGTTGTTGTTGTTGTTGTTGTTATTGTTGTTGTTGTAGAGTTTAATTATGTTTTATACTGTTTCTATTAGAAACCAGTTTAAAGTATCTGGACTTCCCTAGGGAGACAAAAACGTTCCGATAAACGGAGGTTCGTATCATCGATTTTGGGTTGTACCTAATATGATCCAGGAGCCAAGTGTAAAACTCGGTAATCAAATAAAAGAAATTTGTATATACAAAGTTTACATATGTCAATTAAATCAACGTGGAGTATGAAACTTACCTGTATTTCTTCTCCTTTTCTAATTCCTTTTGCAAGGCATTTAGTTTATATTCGAGTTCACTGACGCTCTTTTCCCTTTTTCTTGTGCTTAAAATGTAAGAAAAGGATGTGTATGGTACAAAGCGTGCCAATTATCTCTTTTAAAATGGTACGACAGTCGTAGATAGAACGCGTTCATGCAGACTGTATATCACATTATATTACATCACACTGCACATGTGCAAATATAATTATAAATTCGATACGCGTAGTTTTGCGGTACGAGCCGATTGTATCGTCTGGAATTTTATCTGTAGATAATTTTGTTGCTTTCATGAAGATTCGTGTATTAAATATTAAGAACTAATCTTGTAAGACAAGTAATCATGGCCGCGGAGAGGGTAAGACAACAATTACAAAATTCCGAGGGCCCACAATGGTCTGGGGGTCCACTGCCGTTACAATTTGTAATTCATAGGTGCCTTCAGGAGAATTGTTCCAAGGTCCACAAATCCTGTCCGCGGCCGTACAAATGATGCATCAAATGTCTTAAATACTACGTAACAACGCGAACTTATTACGATACTGCTTTTAAACATATTATTATCAAGATAAATTTATTTAACATGTATTGCGATAATATAAGATAACTTTGCTTCTGAAGTAAAAAGGAAAGAAAGAAGCTTCAAGAGAAAAGGAAGTAAGAAATCTAAAATTCGAACTATATGAAACAAAAGGAATAGAAAATAACAATTCATAACAATATTATAGAAAGAACATTTCTCAATAATATTAATAATAATAATAACCATTTTGGATGCATATGGTCAGAATTTCTCGTCACAAAGGTTAGCTCTGTGCATCGGCTGGACAAGGTAGAGACATAGACAATCCGTGCAAAATAAAACAAACCAAAAAAAAACCAAGCAAAATCCATGTATTTACAAACACACTTACGAGTTTCCAAATACTGAGGGTAGTTTTACTTCAAACAATGTCAACCTCTCCCGATGCTCATTTAGCTGTCTCTTTGCCTCTGCCAGCTTTTCTCTCAACACCTCCGTCTCTTTCAACTCTTTATCATAGAGGTTTCTGTTTAAAATATCAGTTGTAAGAAATGGATGGATTTTTTATGCAATAGTTCATTATCCCACTTTGTTCTCAAATCTTTAAAATGTCCATTAAGGGTACGTGGCAGATGCAGCAACTGTAGCCGAGGTGTTCCAAGTAATAGTTGTAAGATCAGGAGCTATACGTAACCAAACCAATTACATTATAACTTTGATAAACATTACCTCGTTTGTCCTGATTGGATGCTTATCTAAATCGTTCGTATTTAAACCGAATGAGTAAATTTGATATAATCCAGACGTTTTCAAATAAATTAGCATTTATTTATACTACTATAATTCGCGTTATTTAGAATAAATGAAGTTTTACTCAGTGGTGAGCAATCGCCCAATTTGCCATAGCAACTGCTGGGGAGCCCAGGCTCAGTAGGGATCAAATAAATTTTCAACAAACAATTTTTGTTATTACAATGTCGATCTTAATTATCAGTTTGCTGATGCCAACAATGATGATTATACTCGTGATGACAATTGTAATAGTGGCGATGATGACAAAGTCGATAACGATGGTGATGAAGGAACAATAAGATAAAATATAATAATAATTAACTTCTCGTTCCTCTAAATAACCCGATGTATGCTCTGCTACTGTTACTTCTACTACTATTTCTATTACTACTACTACTACCACCATTACTGCTGCTGCTACTACTATTACTACTGCTACCACTACTTCCTATGCAAAAGGGTAAGAAAAATCTCTGTAGAGTATTACAGACAGATACAACAACATTACTCGGTTCTGATTTCCTCTGCTCTAAGAAAGTGAAATAATTTAAGTTGCATGTTTTATGTGCGTGTATGCATGTGTGTAAAATAAATATCCACTTACTGCAGTCTCACCTTCTTTTCGTCTTTAGATCTGTTAAATTTATAACATTGTATTTCTGCATACATTTAGATGACGTCAGATCTTGGTTTATAGCATAATATTAGATCCATGTATTTTTTCTTAAGTATACGTCACATACACCTGATATTACCTGTTTGTTTCTATTTCAGGCAGCCTAGATTCTAGTTCTTTGTTCTTTCTCTCAAGCACAAGACTGAAACAGAAATAACAGCATTTCATAAATTGATGTCAACCGCAATGTTTGGTCGATGCAGGCGTGATTATGCAGCTTGACAAGAAGGGGAAGAACTCTGCTAGCAATGATTGAATATTGAAAATGTAGCGTAAAAATAGTAATAGTGAAACTCTCGGCCGAACTCAAATCAATACCGAGCTCATTACTAAATTTCTTTGAAATATTCTAATAAATAACTGAGATATTTTGGAGAACTGAACGATTGTCTGATAACCAGGGGCCGTAAATTTGACTGAAATACATTAAAAATGTTAAGCTTTATTGCACAGAAATGAAACCGATTGGGTACTACCATTCAGGTCTATAACGCCGTTTAATAACGACATAAAATTGTTGATTATCACATTCTGCTAGCAGCTTCAAAATGTCTACCGAATTCTCAATAAAGGACTTATTTCGCGGAATTTAATGTGCATTCGACAACCAGGGACTTGAACTTCTTAAAATGATCACGTGTATACTAACAAACAAATTTATCTGAGACCTCATCAGTATCAAGCATCATAAACATGTGTTTGAAATCCAGTCAAAATTAAGATGGTTATTGTCGGAAAAAGCAGTGGTTGGGTCTGAAATTCAAGAGGATATCTACGCAATATGACCTCTGGACAGTCACATTCTTCTAAGGTTTTATTAATATCAAGCTATTTACCAGATATTGTTGCAGTCAAGCTAGTTTTAATAAAGTACTATGCGGTAATGTAAGTGCGTGGTTCTGACAACAAATGCGCTTTAACCTCACTGAACCTGAGCTAAGAATGATGTCAAATATGTTTAGAATCCAACCGTAACTAAGGGAGTCAAAGCATGAAAATAAAAGTTGGTGAGTCTGACGATTAATGAATGAAACTCTGCTAAACGATGACTGACGCAGAAAGCTGTCAGACAAATTTAGGTATAGTCCCAACAGTATATAGCAAGATTTCATTAATAATAAGAAAAAATGTATTTATAACTAAGGAGGTTGTTGTGCGGAAGCATAACTGGGTGGGGCTGATAATCGGCGGCTTTTAAGCGACAAGATAAAACAATGAGATCAATCTGATCAATATCAATATAAACGTAGATGATACAATTTCAGTCATCTTCAAACAAAATGGATGACAATATTATGAACACGTACATAAGTTAATTTGTTTGTTTATTGCTTTAACTTCTTCTTATTGGTCTAAATTTAAAGACTCCATAAAAGGAAACATTTTAATAAGATCTGAAATTAAGCAACAAAAAACAAAAAGAAAGTAGGCACGAGTTGCATGAATAATATTTCTTTCCTCATAATTTACATTGAAACCGCAAAACGACAAATCTTTCAAATACAAAAACAACTGGACAAAAATTAGTTCCTGTTTTAAACTTGTATTCTAGAATAATAATTCTTTACTATTTTCGCATTAGCTCGGTATAATCAGTATCCTTCCTCTTCAATTGTTCGCTGAAGCGTCGATCATCGTCGCTGAAAAAAAACAAACCAGTTTATATTGAATTATTCATTTAAATTCACATTTAACATTTTTTATGGACGTGTATACATGTGTCCATATATTATGTATAGTGTCTTTATTGTTATAGGTTGTTTTATCGAAGTAAAATCCGTAAACCACAGATTGTTAAATGTACTTTTTGCTGAATGAAGCATTCAGATACTAAAGATCAACAGCCCCTTTACAAACAAGGACATGTTCATCCGAATTAAGTAGGGATATATTTAATTTGTCTTTCTAAACTGGTAAACTTTACATGACCTCTGTCAGCTTTTTCGACTTTGTAATAAAGGCATCACAAATACAAGTTTTACTATTTTTTTGTAATGTAAATTTATATGTAAATAGGAGGAGTAAACACTGTGTATAACAAAATTTAGAATTTCCTATTGTTGGCCTAGTGCATTGTTCAAAGGATTCATAAAATTTACAACACAAAAAATAAATAAAAAGACTGTCAGCAAACTCTTAGAAATGGCACATGACAAATGCGAACAACAATAACATGATCATAAACAGAAGATACAGTTACATTTGTGAAATATTTTCCGTTAAACGGTTAGGTACAAGCAGCTTAGATTCCAGTGCTTAATAGGATGAAAACAAAAGTGAAGATTACACGTCCCGTATGAAAAATGCGGGTTATACTTGTGAGTAATTTAAAAACAAATAAAGGAATGGAAGTGGTTGTGATATACGTACGATCTGCAAACGCATTCATGACTGCCATCTTGGTATTCCTTTAACTGATGCTCTGCACTGAAAACAAAGAATATGAACGTGGGGCATATACCCGATCCATCATTAAATACACTTTCAGTTGATTGCACTCAATGCTACCTGTGATTATTAATATATTGAGGCGATAAAAACTATTGCCATCCTAGGTAGTATGAAAAGTTTACAGCGATTAACACTTTGTTCCGCAAATTGTTCATAAATATTTGTTGAATGTTGAACAAAGGTCTCCTCTACAACAACACAAAGCTAGCGAGCGTAAAGTACGTAAATACATAATATTTAAAGACATAAAATATATTTACCAATATCGTCATAGCGACACTGCATCAGAGATATGTCAACGAGGCATGTTCAGAGGAAATTGATTTTCTTATTACTGGGTAAATAGCTATACAATTTCCCCTTTTTAACCAAACACATCTGCACATATAGTACAAGATTTTTTTAATCACAAAATATCAGTAATTATTGCTTTTTGATAAAACATTTTCAAATGTACAGATTACATCATACATTAAAGAAACTAAAATTAATGTAAGAATATACTTGAATTTCATTGACGATGTCATGTAAAGTTCCCATATCGGAATACAAGTTATATCTATATATTTAAATCTTCTTTACGGTAATTTATGATTTCATGCTTTAAGTTCGCATTGATGACTACTAACATATATAAGCGTCATATGTAAGAACTTTACAAAACGGGAATCTTAAAGAGGAGGATTGCTTCACTCTAAACGTCATTTACTATGATATAAAAGAAAACATTCTTAAAGGTAAGTGATGAAGAGAAATCCAGTTTCTCTCCTTTATCATTCCTGTCCTATATCTTCTTCTTTCCTTCCTTGTATCTTTTCTGTATTTAGAAAAACATTCATACCTTTTCAAAGCATCCATGTACAACGATGTGTAATCAAACTCGACGATATTGGGGTTCTCTTTCTTCATCTCTCTCTCAATTTTTGCCCTATAATGGTACGAAAAACATACAGTCAAGAACTATTTGCATAATAATTATCCATCTGTATATGAACATCAATAGAACGGAAAAGTATTTGATGTGAAATGTCTTATTTTACATCAAAACAAACACTGCAGTATGCACGTGATCAAATAATGTGCGGCCAATTTTGGCCACTGTTTAACGAAAAAAAAATATGTAAAACGTTTGACCACTGTTTTAAAATACATGTGATTTCTTTTCAATTAAGTCCTTCGTTTTAGATATTTGTGTATGCTGAAATAACTTCAAGGAACAGGTTATAAAATGCACGTCAGTGGATACAAGGATAAATAAGTAAAAGAGTGATTTGTTTGAAGTAACTGGTGAATTGTTGCTCCGATTATAACCTTATGTTACTTGTAACTACCCGTTGAAAAAGTTTACGTCCGTTAAAACCATATCACGACTACTTAACCTGGTAAATACCCCTCTCCCGCTGCCCTCGTCCACTACTACCCCACCCCACTACCGTCAGTTCTTACATGTCGAAGAAGCCACGTAAGATGATGACCTCTTTCAGCAGATTGTCTTTCTCTTGTCTGGAAATCTCCAGTTGTGTTTCAAGCCGACGAATTTGCTCCGTGCTGTTAAATTAAAGTTAGTATTTTGCTAAATAAATAAATACTTAAATAAATAAATAAATAAATAAATAAATAAATAAATAAATAAATACATACATACTTAAGACTAGAAAACAATATTTACTGGATGAAGTTCTTCATATATATATATATATATATATATATAT